>PVKP010031646.1:7512-26866 GCA_004027715.1 Plecturocebus donacophilus | reverse complement strand
CATTAGTTGATGTAGATCCTTCATTATGGTGATGCTCTTTACCTTTTGGTATGTTTTTGGAATGGCTGATACTGGTTGTTCCCGTCCATGTGTAGTGCTTCTTTCAGAAGCTCTTGTAAAGCAGGCCTGGTGGTGATGTAATCTCTGAGTACTTGTTTGTCCGCAAAAAATTTTATTTTTCCTTCACTTATGAAGCTTAATATAAATCTCTTAAATCAAAAGTTTATTTTTAAAATGACAGAGAAATTCTAGAGGAAGAAATGTTTTATGCAAGATTTTAAAGGAAATAACAACTGGGTTAGTGATTAATTAAATAAAGTAGATGAAAACTAATGAGTGAGTTATGATTATGCAAAAGTTTTAGGCCTCTATTGTCAGGAGAATGTAATGCAGTGACAAAAGAAACCTTGCTGGTGGTTTTAACAAATAAGTTTGGGACACAACAAATTTGAGACAAAAATGGATAATCCAAGTGTAAACATAATCAGCAGCTGGTGATAAAGAACTGGACGTTCGGTGAACATTTGTAAATAGAAATGTGGATGTAGATTTAGTCAATCAGTAGATACATATGGAACACTATTTAAAGAGCTCTGTGTGGAGTAGGGGAAGGAAATGTGTACTAAAATGCAAATCAAGGCATATGTCTATATAAACATAACAAAAAACAGTAAACGCGCTTAAATAAGAACTAGCTAAGAATTCAATAGACAGAGCCCACTCCCCACCCCCATGCACACTTTGTCAGTAGGAGTAAAATCACTAATGAAAAGATGGTATGTCCCTCCAAAATTCATATGCTGGGGCTTTAATTCCCAGTGTGGCTGCATCTGGAGATGCGGCCTCTAACGAAGTAATTAGAGCTAGATGAGGTCAGGAGTATGCAGTCGTAATCTTCTAAGATTAGTGTCTTCCTAAGAAGAGACACAAGAAAGCTCCCTCTTCCCCTTCCCTCTCTACAAGATATGCATGCCAAGAAAAAAGGCCATCAAGGTATATGGAGAATGTAGCCAGGAAGGAAGATCTCACCAGACACCAAACTGGCCAAAACTTTGATCTTGGACTTTCCAGCCTCCAGACTGGGAGAAAATTAATTTATGTTGTTCAAGCCAACAAGCCTGCAGTATTTTGTTTTTGCATCTTGACTGCCTAATACAGATGGTTACAAGAGGGTAAACTGAAGAAATGTTAATAGTAAGAGCATAAAGACAAGAAAAAAACCTTCTTTTATTTGTTTATAAATATTATTGAAAATTTATCTTGGGCCAGACATTGTACTAGATCCCAAGGTTAGGATAATGAACATGATACAGTCTCTACCTGCATAGAACTTACATTTTTTGGCATGTCACAAAAAAGAAATAATAGAAAAGCCAAATGTAGATCATGAGAAGTGTTACAAAGGAAGATGAAATAAAGGTTAATTATATTCAGTGCAGGTGTGTCTTGAGCTGTCAATTAAGAACACTGAGGAGATAGAGTTTAGCCTGAGACCTGAAGGATGAAAATGAGCTAGCTAAGCAAAAATGCTGAGGCAAGAGCTTTGTAGGCAAAGAGAACAGGAAGTGCAAATGCCTTGGCATCAGAAAGCACTTTGGGAATTTGAAAAACAGAAGAGAGGCCAATTGTATTGCCATAAAATAATTAAGTTGGAATATAAAGGGTAGAAGGTAACACTGTAGAGGTATATAGGAGCCACATCATCCAGACAGGCCAGTGTAAGAAGAATGGACATATTCTAAAGACAAGGAGAAGCCACTGAATTAATCTAAGGAAAAAATGATGTCTGATTTGTGTTTCTAAGTGATTACTGATTGCAAAGTGAAAAGATATATAGATAGATAGATTGGAGAAGAGCAAGAGAAAAAGCAAAGAAACCTATTTCTCATAGTACAGAAACAGATTGTGGTGACTTAATTTAGAATGGTAGTATGTAGACAAATGGCAGTGGCAAAACCTGAGATATTTTTTGGTGGTAGAAACCAATGAACTAGATGATCAGTTGGATATAGGGAATTGCAGAAAGACAAAAATCTCTTCCTAAAATAACACTAAAATCTGAGTGTTATTTTAGAAAATGGATGAATAATGGTGCCATATACTAAGATGAGAAGGAGTTGTAAATGACTAGGTTTGTGAAGAAAATCAAAAGCTCAGTTTGGGATATTGGGCTAGAAATTAATTTTGAAAACCATGGGTGTATACTGTACAAGGTACTTAAATCCATGAGACTAAATAAGATCACTTAGGGAGAAAGCGCTGATAGAATTGAAAGAGGCTAGCTCTGAGCCTTGGCAAAGAGAGAGGGAGTAACAGTGAGGTAAGAGGAAAACCAGGAGGATGATGTCACAGAATCAAGGAAAGAAAGGCTTTAAGGAGGATGTGTTTTGCTGGGTCTATGCTGCCAAGGCATCAAATGAGGTAAGAACAGAGCAGCTGGGTTTGGCAATGCAGAGTCTGTGGGAGACCTTGACAAAGGCAGTTTCACTGCAGAGGTGGAAACAGAAGCTAGATTAGAATGGGGTGAATAATTAATTGGAAGAAAGAAAGAGGTGATAGTGAGCATTGGTAACATGTTTAAGATGCTAAATAGAAGGATTAAAAGTAACAGGGTAGTATCCAGAAAATAACATGGAATCAGCTGAAGTGTGTTTATTTATTTATTTTTTTTAACATGGGGCATGTCAGATATACTAATAGGTCTGATCTAACCAGAAAGGGTGAGAGTGATGCGGCTAGATAGAGGAGCAGAGGAGCAAATTCTCCTAGTCCATGAGAAAGCAAGAGGGGATTACATCCAGAGAAAAGCAGGAATATTTGCATTTGACAAAGGCAAGGATACTTCCTTCACTGTAACAAAGAGGGCAAAGTTTCTGTTTGGTTAGAATTCGTGTGGGAAGATGAGGGAGTTTATCTTCAATTCTTTCTATTTTCTTTTCTTTCTTTTTTTTCTTTATTTTGAAACAAGGATGTTGCACAGCCTGAAGTGCAGTGGTGCAGTCATGGCTTACTGCAGCCTCCACAAACCTAGTCATTTGAACTCCTGGGTTCAGGCAATCCTCCTTCCTCTGCCTCCAGAGTAGCTGGGACTACAGACAATTTTCACCATGCCTGGCTAATTTTTTTTTTTTTTTTAAATAGAGACAGGGTCATGCTGTGTTGCCCAGGCAGGTCTGGAACTTAAGCAATCTTCCCACTTTAGCCCTCCTAATGTGCTGAGATCATAGGCTTGAGCCACTGTGCCCAGCAGATAACCTTCTATTTTCTCAGTCAAGCTCAGGGAAGGTGTGTAAAGGGTGAAGTGCAGGTTTTCAACCATCATCTGAGAAAGTCAAAAGCAAATTTGCTAGGAAAACATACAAGAATGGTAGGCAGTATTGAATGGCTAGTTGAAGTTTTTGTGATGAATTTCAAGTGTTATCAGTCACTCTAGTATTTTCCACCAATGTTCAGCTACTGAAGTTCAAACAAAACAGTAGTTTTGAGATTACAATAGGGCTACAGAGCTGCAGCAATGGAAGACTCAGGTAAGTGAATTAGAAGAACAGGAGGTGATAGTCATAAAATAAAGATTTAGGAGGTAGTTTCATCAGTAGTGGTAAGTTCCAGTGGTCTTGTGAATACGTGACAAAGTTGGGGTAGAAGAAGACAGTGAAAGAGGAGAGGTCAAAGACTAGAGAAGCTAAAGTTCAGAGTGTTTCACCTACATGGTTCTTGGAATCACTAAGAACAATGACAGGAATGAAGATGTACAGGAAGGCAGTGAGTCAGTAGTTGAAGTATTAAGTCAATGAAGAGAAATGAATAGGAAGGTAGATAGGAATTACCATCAAGGAGAAGTCATGGATAGCAAAACTGGATAGAAACCCACAGAGTGCCTGATCAGCTAAATTTGGAAGGATATTGTCCTAAAGACAATGTAGTATGGCTCACATATATATATATATATATGAATAACTCTATGATAAATGTTTTCATTTTTTAATCATATACTCTTATCAATCAAGGATTCTGACCATATAATATTTATAAATCACAAATATACTACTCCAGAGATATAGTTACTACAAAAGAAATTTTATAGGGTTAAATATATATATCAAATAAACTAAGCCTATTATTTTATTTTATTTATTAATAATACAAACATCTTTACTCTCATTAGAAAATTATTAATCGTTTTATAATTGAACATACTTTATTTTTAAAAACCCTGATTTAAACTTTGTAATCAAGTGACTTGAAAGTCTGGTACTAAGTTTAGTTAATATCAGTACATAATTTTAATGACTTTCCTAACTGAAAAAGAAATCTCACAAAAACATTTGTGTCCAAATGAAATAAATATATCATTGGCTGTGTTTACCAAATTCTGATACTAATTTTTCAATCCTATTTACCCACTATACAAAAGCTTTCATAACTTTTATATAATAAATATCAATTTAGCCTGTCACTAAGCTTTTCTATAAACTAATCAAAAGGTATAATATTTTTATATAACAAATGAATTTAAAACTCACTGAATTCTCCACAGTGGAGAGATACAAAAGAAAAAAAAAAACTCACTGAATTCTTTATGTGAAAGATTTAGAATAAATTAGAAAAATCTTTTTAGGCATGCAGATAAGGGAATTTTATAAAAGCTGTAATAATTTTTAGCTGTATCACTTAAATATGGAAAATTTTTCAGTTTATATTCAAAATCCTCTTTTCATAACACAAATTTCTTTCAAAAACAAGATACTTTTTACTAATTGCTAAAATAATATTGTTTTTATTGGTAAGATATTAAATGTAAGGATGGATTTTGTTGTTTGAAACAGGGTCTGGCTCTGTTTCCCAGGCTGGAGCGCAGGGTGCAATCTTGGCTCACTGCAACCTCTACCTCCTGGGCTCAGGTGATCCTCCCACCTCAGTCTCCTGAGTAGCTGGGACCACAGACATACACCACCACACCCAGCTAGTTTTTATATTTTTGGTAGAGATGGGATTTTGCCACCTTGCCCAGGCTGGTCTCAAACTCCCAAGTTTAAAGAATCCACCTGCCTCAACCTCCCCAAATGTTGGAATAGGTATAAGCCACTAAGCCTGGCTAAGGTTTTTTTTTTTTTTTCTTTCTTTCTAGAAAGCTGCTTGGTAAAATACATAATTGGAACAATTGAGTTTTTTTGCGTGTGCTGGAAAATGACTCATACATCCGGCCTCACTAGTATTTGGGGACTCTGTGTACTTATTCCAGCAGCCACTGCAGCAACATACAGGTATGTGTGACCTGTGTGACTTTACAGCAGCCCCTGTCCTCCCACCCTGGGACTCTCTTTTGATGCTAAGGGATAAGATGCCACATGATTGCTTGGCAGTCACATATGTACAAGCCCAAAATGGGGGAAAATCAAAGCTCCATGGGGTGAAACTTAGTATTAATTAGGGTTTTCCAGAGAAACAAAACTATTAGGTTGGTACAAAAGTAATTGCGGTTTTTGCCATTACTTTTAGTGGTAAAACCACAGTTACTTTTGAACCAACGTATAATAGGGGTGTGTGTGTGTGCGTGTGTGTGTATACACGTAAAGAGATGTGTTATAAGAAATTAGCTCATAAGATTATGCTAAGATGTCCTATGTTCTGCTATTCACCTGGAGACCCAGAAAAGTCATTGCGGTATTGTGAAATATACAGTTGGTCTTCTTCCCTGTTTCCTGGCATACAGCTACCAAACCCCTTGGAATTTCATGAATGATGGATTGTCTTTTGTATGTTAATGAGATGACTAGTAGGTGGGGACTCCTAGATAGCTTCAGGATGGGAGCTGGTTGGCAGAAAAACCAAGGCATAATTAGAGGGTTGAGACTTCTAGCCCTACCTATGAAGAAGGGAGAGGGGCTGAAGATTGAGTTGGCCATCAACAACGGCCAATGATATTAACAATCATGCCTATGCAATAAAGCCACCATAAAAACTAAAAAAGACAGGATTTGAAAGAGCTTCCAGATCTAGCTGAACATGTGAAAGTTTCTGGAAAGTAATGTTCCGTGAGAGCATGAAAGCTCCATGTCCGCCATTCCATACTTTACCCTATGCTCTTTTCCATCTGACTGTTCATCTGTTTTTTTTATATAATGTTCTTCATAATTAATGGGTAAATGTGCTTCCCTGAGTTATGTGAGAACCTCTAGTAAATTAATGGAAACTGAGAAGGTGGGCTATGGGAACCCTGATTTCTAGCTGGTCTGGCAGAAGCACAGGCCACAACCTGGGGCTTGAAGTTGGCATCTGAAGTGGGGGACAGTCTTGTGGGACTGAGCACTCAACCTGTGAAATCTGATGTTATCTCCAGGTAGTGTCAGAATTGAATTGAACTACAGGACACTCAGCTTGCATCTGCTGGAGAAGTGCTTGCTTGGTGTGCGGAGAGATAACCCCACACATCTGGTATCTGAAGTGTTGTATTGAGCGTCTGAGTAGAGAGTAGGAAAAACATTTGGGATTGCTTTTCCCATGTATTATAGCCAGAAATGTAGTTCAGAGCATTAAGAGCTGGAAAGCTGATGGTGCCAATTTCAGTGTAGGTCTGAAGACCTGAGAACCAGGAACACTCTTGGTTCTTAGGGAGAAGATTGATGTCTCAGCTCAAGCAGTCACACAGAGAGCACATTCAACCTTCCTTTGCCTTTTTGTCTACTGAGGCCCTTAACAGATTGCATGATGCCAATTCACATTGGGAAGAGCAATCTGCTTTAGTTGATCTACTGATTTAAATGCTAATCTCTTTTGGAAATACCTTCACAGATACCTCAAATAATGTTTTACCAGATACCTGGATGTCCAGTGTCCCAGTTAAGTTGACACATAAAATTAATCATCACAAGCTTTGGCCAAGAGGAGAAGGCCAGAAGATTATTACTTCCCTATTTCTCCTCCCAAGGGACTCTCCTGGGAAGATGAAGTCATTTATAAAGCCTCTAAGAAGATGGCTACATGAGACTGAGCCATGGCATTTGATACTAGTAATGGCATTCTAGTTAATGCAGCTTTGTATTGGCTCTCTCATTTCTTTCCCCATTCTTGTTTTTCTTCATCCTGGGCCTAAGAATTGCATTACTAAATGAGGATGTAACATATAGGCCTTCCCCTCAGTCTCTAAACCCAAGTTGATAGAAATACATTTTCCTGAGGTAAAGAATGAACCCCTTATTGTATAAATATGCTCATGGTAGCACCTCCTCAAATTACAAAGTATTTCAGAAAACATAGGAGATATACAGCAGCTCCTCCTGGTATATGATTCAATGTCATTTTCTTACAATGTTGATAAGAAAAAAATTTTTTCCTGGCTGGGGTTGCTATCTGCATAGAATCTGCCTGCATGTTCTCCCCATGTCTGTATGGGTTTTCTCTGGGTACTCTGGTTTCTTCCCACATCCCAGTGATGTGCACATTAGGTTAACTGGCACATCTAAATTGTCCCAGTCTGAGTGAGCATGGATGTGAATGTGCTCTGTGATGTGATGGTGACCTCTCCAGTGCTGGGGCCTGCCTTGAGCCCTGAGCTGCCAGGAGAGGCTCTAGTTGCTGGCAACCCTGAACTAGAATAAGCAGGTAAATAATTATCTTATTTGTTTTTATTAAACTTTAAATGAATGTGTAGGGTATATTTACTTCAATGTTTACTATTAGAAGTGTTTTGGTCTTTATTAAGTTTGGTGGTTTTTGTTACCAGAAATATACTGTAGAAACTTAACTTTGGTTTATATTAATTAGCCTATGGTAAAATTGGTTTTGTTGTACACTGTTTTGGTTCAAGTCAGTTTCCAAGAACCTACTGACAACATTAGTGAGGGCTTACTATAATTATCTGATCCATTTAACCAAGCACATATAATTGCAATATGTGGTAATATAATTTTACATAAATGTGGTGCCAGTGCAAAATTCTCCAGTGTAAATCCTGTGTGGGATTCATTTCTTAGTCATACCCTACATACTGTCTGAGGGTAATCAGACAAAAAAAAAAGCCTGATATTGTCAGTATCAATTAATATATTAAACATAACTAAAGTTTAATATTTCCGTCTCTCTACCTAGCTATCTATTTAGAATTGACTTACTTGCCTTCTTGGAAGCATGCATCCCCATTTTGGAGACAAGTGTTCTAGAAGCTTCACAGTCAATGCCTATATTGCAATAATTCCCTCCGTGGTAGTAGTAAAGTCATCAATATCAATGTCCTACATGAAGGAGAGCATTATAGCCCAATAGATGGGCAAAATAATATTTATAAATTTAAAGAACTAATTTTAATCACCTCCTGGGAAGATAGAATGCAAAATTTTTTAAAGCAAAGATCCCTCTCTCACAGTATGTGTTAATTTCTTATTCAGCATTTAGGCATAAATTGTTCATTTTGAAATGAATTGTTCTATCAAATGACCTAGGTATCATCTACCACCAATTTTACCTTTTAAGTATAGCTATTAATTGTAAACTTTAATTCAAAATATTTAGCACTATACATGTTATCATCAGAGATCTGTTTCAATTATACTTCCTCTATGCAAAAGCCTAAGAATGATACAATGGAATTTGGGAGCTCAGGGGAAAGGGAGGAAGGGGAGTGAGGAGACTACATGTTAGGTACAGTGTACACTGCTCAGGTGATGAATGCACAAAAATCTCAGCAATCACCACTAAAGAACTTGTTCATATAACCAAACACCCCCTGTTCCCCAAAAACTTATTGAAACAAAATTTAATACTTATACTTCCTGCAATGGATATGAGTCCTCTCCAGCCCAAATCATTTCCATTTTAGCATTTAAAATGAAGTTCTCTGTTTTACAAAAAGTAGAACTGTTATTGCACAAATTTTAATTTCCTTAATTATGTATAAAATATATTTTAAAACAGTAGAATTAATGTCTTTAATTCATAATAATTTTCACAGATATTTGGGGAAAGTTTCCTTTAGAAAACAGCTAAAATTCTAACAGCTACATATTGGCTAATAGTAAAAACAAAAATCACAGTTTAAGTAAATACTGTTGTTTGAGATTATAATTTAAAAGCCAGTTATAACTAAATGTATTAAAAACTTTAATGTCTAATTTGAAATAATCATATATAAAAAGATCACATTTCAACTACAATCCCCAATTAGCAGAGATAGTGTGTAGATATTTTTTTTAATTCTACACAAAAATACAACAAAAAAGAAAACAATAGGCTAATATCCATGATGAACATAGACTCAAAAAATCTCAACAATATATTAGAAAACCAAATCTACCAACAGATCAAAAAGATTATATATGATCAAGTTGGATTTTTGTTGTTATTTTCTTTTAAGATAGGGTCTTACTATGTTCCTCAAGTTAGTCTCTTACTATATTCTCTAAGTTGGTCTCAAACTCCTGAGCTCAAGCAATCCTCCCACCTCAAGAGTGGGAGAATTGTTTCAACTACACATGCTGCAACTACAGGCATGTGCCACTGAGCCTAGCTTCAAGTTCAAGTGGGATTTATCCCAAGGATGCAAGGATGGTTTAACACATGCAAATCCATAATTGTGATACATCACATAAACAGAATGAAGAAAAAAAAAATGATCATTTCAATAGTATAGAAAAAGCATTTCACAATATCCAATATCACTTAATGATAAAAACTTTCAACAAATTAGGCATACAAGAAAAGTACCTCAACACAATAAAGGCCATGTATTACAAACCCACAGCTAACATACTGAATGGGGAAAAGTTGGAAGCTTTTCCTCTAAAAACCAGAATAAGACAAAGATGCCCACTTTCACCACTCTTATTCAACATAGTATTGGAAGGCCTAATTTAATGAATTAGGCAAAAGAAAGAAATAAAAGCCATTCAGATTGTCCCTGTTAGCAGATGACATGATCCTATATGTAGATAAAACTAAAGATTACCAAAATCTCTTAGAGCTGATAAACAAATTCAATCAAGTTCCAGGATACAAAATCAGCATGTAAAAATCAGTAGCATTTCCATTTATAATACCTACTCCAAAAAAGTCTAAGAATAAATTTAACAAAGGGAGTGAAATACCACTAAAATGAAAATTACAAAACACTGATGAAAAAAGTTAAAGAGGACACAAAAAAATGAAAAGACATCCTATAATTTATGGATTGCAAGAATTAGTATTTTTTAAATCACCATGCCATCCAAAGTAATCTCCATATTCAATGCAATCCCTATCAAAATACCAATGACATTCTTCACAAAAATAGAAAAAAAAAATCATGAAATCCAAACAGCTAGAGCAATCCTGCTTCAAAATATACAACAAAGCTGTAGTAACTACATGGCATGATATTTCATAAAAATAGATGCATAAACATAGAACCCAGAAATAAATCCACACACTTATAAAATTGTGCTTCTGTTCTTTAGGAAGAAAGGTGGATAGATATGTTATATGCAACCAATAGTGACTGCCACAGTGGTTGTATGAATTCTTGCTCCTATAGAAATGTGTGTGTGTGTGTGTGTGTGTGTGTGTGTGTGTGTGTTTTACTTGCTAATACAAGTTTTTTTTCAGCCATTTTGGAAGTCTGTCGTATGTTATAGGTAAACTCAGTTGTTCACATTCACATTTTCATGGTAATAAAATGGTTAGGCATTTTTTCCATATCTTTGTGGCCATCTGCGTCTCCTCTTCTGTCAACTATATGTATGTTTCATTCTCTTTTGATATTTCTCATCTGCTTGAGGAGCTCTTTATAGTCTACATATGAATTATTTTGTAAGTTGTATGCATCATAGATATTTCCTCACAGTCTGTGTGTTTATGGACTGAATGTTTGTGTCCCCTCAAAATTCCTATATTAAAATCCAACCCACCCACCCCTGTCCTGCCTTCCAATGTGATCGTATTTGGACATGAGGCTATGGAAAGTGATTATATCATGAGAGTGAATCTCTTATAAAAGGGATTAGTGCTGTTGTAAAAAGAATTCCAGAGATCCATTTTGTTTTTCCTGCCATGTGAGGACACAGTGAGAAGATGGTGGTCTATAAACTAGGAAGTGGGCTCACTTTGACTTGGACTGCCCAGCGTCCAGGAACTATGAGAAATAAATGTTGTTTAAGCCACTCAGTCTGTGGTTTTCTTTTTCATAGCAGCCAGAAAGGACTAAGATACTGTGACTTACCTTTTAATTGTATTTTGGTGTCTTTTACAAAACACATGTTTTATTTAATGTTATTTAAAAAATCAACTTTTTTTTATAGTTTATGCCATTGCATCAAGTTTAAGAAAGCTTTCCTTGCTGGAAGTCATAAATTCTCTTATCTTTTTCTAAAAGTTTGAAAGTTTGGCTCTTTACATTTACGCTTTCTTCATCTGAATTATATTCCTGTAAACAGAGTGAGGCAGAGATCTTTCTGACTTTTTCCCATGTAACTAACCAATTGTCCCACCATTATTCATTATTTTTTTTATTTTGCCCCTGAATTTTAATGTTACATTTGTCTTATACCAAAAAGTTATCAAATATGTGAGGCTGTTCTGAGTTTTGTTTTGTGATCTATTAATTTTATTTCTAACACTATATTACAGTTGTATAATTATAATTTTAGAATATCAATATCTGGCTGGACACAGTGGCTCATGCCTGTAATCCCAGTACTTTGGGAGGCTGAGGCGAGTGGATCACGAGGCCAGGAGATCACGACCAACCTGGCCAACATGGTGAAACCCCATCTCTACTAAAAATACAAAAATTATCTCGGTGCAGTGGTAGGTGCCTGTAATCCCAGCTCCTTGAGAGGCTGAGGCAGGAAAATGGCTTGAACCAGGGAAATGGAGGTTGCGGTGAGCAGAGATCGCACCACTACACTCCAACCTGGCAACAGAGTGAGACTTCATCTCAAAAAAGTAATAATAATATCAATATCTGGTAGAGTAATATCAGTGAAACTCATTTATGAATTATATGTAAAAATTTTAAGGACACCATATCAATGTAATTAGCACTGGCATACAGATTACCTATTGATTTGGGTACTTTGCCCTTGTATGCAGAAACTTTGCTTAATTCTCCTATTCTAGTTCTTTAGCTGTACAATTATTGAATTTTCTATAAAAAATAATCCTCAAATAATCAATACTTGATCTTTCCTAATCCATTTAACTGGTTATTTCTTT
Source organism: Plecturocebus donacophilus (assembly GCA_004027715.1). Lineage (NCBI taxonomy): Eukaryota > Metazoa > Chordata > Mammalia > Primates > Pitheciidae > Plecturocebus > Plecturocebus donacophilus. The sequence goes on along the minus strand of PVKP010031646.1, from coordinate 14,683 downwards.
CTTATTTCATTGGTTAGGAACTCCAGAGCAATGATGATTATTGGTGGAGATAATAGGTTTTAATGCTTGTTCCTAATATTAATGGAAATCTTATAACTCTCATACATTATTTCTGGGATAAATCATATTTGATCATAATGCATTTTTAAAAATGCTTGATTTGATTTATCAACATCTTACAATACTTGCATGTGTACTCATAAGGGAGATTAACCTATAATTTTTCTTTCTCTTATTTTTCTAGTTCAGGTAACTAGAATACATTAACTTCATGAGAGAAGCTACATAATTTTCCTCTTTTTCTATATTTTGTAGTATTTTGTTCAAAAATGATTTTTATGTGCTTTGAAGCATTTGTTGGTAATCTCTGTAAAATTTTCTAGACTTGCTGTATTTATTTTGGGTAGGTTTTTGCTTACTGACTCAATTTTTCTGAAGGCTATCTCCTCAGACATAGGTTTACTCTTGAGTCAATTTTGGTAATTTAAATTTTTATTGATGGCTACCTGCAAGAGGCCAGGCATGGCATACAGTTTGAAATTTGCTGCCAGAGTCCCATTTTGCAATCCTGGACTTCTGGTAGAGACTGAGGTGTCCATGGCTCACTACCCAGTGGCTGGTGGGCTCTTTGCTCCCAGACTAGTGCAAGAAGCTTAATGGATGGCCTCCAGGTCTGGGAACAATTATGCTCTCATTTTAATAAAGAGATGAACAATATTTTTAAAACTCTGTCATCAAGAACTGGACAAGAACCTACTTTGAAAATATAATAGGAGATGAGATCACTGTAAGAAATGGACTTCTAAATACATTTGAATAAGAAATTCAGTATTAAGAACAAACCAACAACTCACTCAAGGAACTCTGTAAATCTCTTGAAGAATATTATAAAATATGAAACATCTCAAAGAAAACTTTCCTTCCCATGTGCCTCAAATAACAGGTCTTGAACTCCTAGTCTCAATCAGTGCTCCCACCTCAGCCTCCCAAACTGCTGGGATTACGGGTGTGAGCCACCGAGCCCAGCCGTGATATCTTTATATTTTATTTCTTCAGTTTTTCATCTTCTATCCTGTTTCATATAAAATTAAAATTTTTGGATAATTTTTTAAATCAAATCCTTTCATTTGAGTTAGTATTAGAATTTATTTTTATAAAATTTTAGCATGTAATTTTAAAATAATTTTTTATATTTTAAGATCATACCTGTTCATGTGACTGCAATTCAACTGTAAAATATCTGAGAAATATTTGATCTGTTGTACAGAAAGAAAAGGAGAGGAGGAACATTCTTTTATCATTTTACTCTTACCTGTATATAAAGAATACACTTATCTCCCCTCAAGGAGGACAATCCAAAGTTCCTTCTAGTTAATGCATTTAGCTCAAAGCCAAAGACATTCAAGAAATATGTAGTCTTCTCCAATATGTGAATGAATTCTCCTAAATAAAATCCCATGAACTAAAGAAACATCCTATCTGTCTTTACCATCATTCCCATATATACCTACGTGGGTATGTGCATGCACATTAAAACACAGACACATCTAATATACAAAATGAATCAAGAACAGACATAGCTATAATAGGAATCTGATTAGTAAGGGTAGGAATGGAAGGCAAGGAATGGAAGAAATAGGAATCTGATTAGGAAAGGTAGGAATGGAAGTACCCAATGCATATCCATCTTAAACAACAGATCGCCAAAGATACTGCAAAATGATAAGAGGGTCTGAAACATCACACAGCAAATGTTAATGTGCCAGACCCAGAAGAGGCAGATGTCACTTGGACATATTCCACTGGCTAAAAATCAGTTATATAGGCCCAATAACATTATAAAAAGCCATGAAGGTTTGGGTTGTGTGCCAAATAAGAAGAGGACAAAATTAATATTGATGTGCTCTAACAGTCTGTGCCATCCATCATGGTGACGTGATCCTTTTGTCATGAAGTAAGCAACCTCTTTAGAGAAAAATCATTATTAGGGTTAAAGTTTTTTTTGCTAGTATCAATACTACTGTCAGACTTCTATTGGTGAGATTCCTGGTGTACATTTTTTCAACCTATGACAGTAAGTTCTCAACGTTGTTGATAGGTTCTTGGAAACTTCAACTTTAAGTGAAATGCAATGTAACAAAACCAGTTTTACCATAGGCTAATTAATATAAACAAGAATTCGTTCCTATGGCATATTTTTATTTTATTTTATTTTATTTATTTATTCATTTTGAGACAGAGTCTCGCCCTGCTGCCCAGGCTGGAGTCCAGTGGTGTGATCTCAGCTCACTGCAGCCTCCACTTCCCAGGTTCAAGTGATTCTCCTGCCTCAGCCTCCTGAGTAGCTGGGATTATAGGGGTGTGCCACCATACGCGGCTAAATTTTTGTATCTTTAGTAGAGATGGGGTTTTACCATGTTGGCGAGGCTGGTCTCAAACTCCTGACCTCGTGATCTGCCTGCCTCGGCCTCCCAAAGTGCTGGGATTACAGGTGTGAGCCACTGCACCCGGCCCTGTGGCATATTTTTATCACAAAAATGTCACCAAATTTCTAAGTGAAGACTTGAAACACTTTTAATGTTAAGTATTAAAATAAATGCAGGCTGTATATACACTTAAGAAAAATCAACAAAAATAAGTAAGATATTTGCCCAATTGTTGTTGAATCAGTGAGTGACAGCAGTCATCCTGATGATAAAGTGAAAATTGTCAGGAGCATCTCCTACCAACACACAGTTCAAAAACAAACAATAACCAATAAGGCAGTCTCTAAGCACTTTCATACAACATTGTTTATTGTTTCACATTTGAATGATCATCATATACCTTACAAATTTTTATCATAATAATTTGTATTCATTTATTGATTCATTTTCCAACCCACTTATTCCAGTTCAGGATATAGGTGGCCAGAGCCCATTCAGTAGCTCAGGATACAAGGTGGGACGCAGCCCTGACCAGGACACCATCCCATCACAGGGCACACTCATACATACCCCCACACTCACTCTGACTGAGATTGCTGAGATATGCCTACTCGCCTCACATATATACCTTCGGGATGTGAGAGGAAACTGGAGTACCTGAAGAAAATCCACATGGGGCGAAGGTGCAAATTTCACAAAGACAATAGCCTCAGCCAGGAATTAATATTTTTCCCATCAACATTATAACAAAGTAACATTATCTGAGCACCTGATAGAATTTCAGTCTTTTGAGATGATGATGATGAAGAGACAGAATCTCACTTTGTAGCCCTGGGTAGAGTGCAGTGGCATAACCTTGGCTCACTGCAACTTTCAACTCCATATTCAAGTGATTCTCATACCTCAGCCTCCAGAGTAGCCGGGATTACAGGTGTGTGCCACCATGCCTGGCTAATTTTTGTGTTTTTAGTAGAGACGAGGTTTCACCATGTTAGCCGGCTGGTCTTGAACTATAGAGCTCAAGCTGTCTGCCCGCTTCAGCCTCCCAAAGTACTGGGATTGCAGGCATGAGCCACTGCACCCAGCCTCTTTCGAGATTATTATATTTTGGGTGTGATTCTTTTTTAAAAAGCATATAGTCTGAACTAGTTTTTATAATCTAATCTGAGAATCTCTACATTTTTCAGGTGAATTTAATCCATATTCCATTTCACAAGTTTGATACTAGAAAACAGATATTATCAAAGAAAAAAAATATCATTCAAGATGTATTGTGAAATAAACATTTTTCAGAATAAGACAGAATTTACTACTTGCAGACCCTCCTTAAAATAACTGCTAAAGTATGTGGGATGCAAAAAGCAGTGTCTATAAAAAATAACTTGGTTGAACATGTTGATAAATCTGATTAAATACTGTAAAAAGATGAATTTGGAGGTTCTGAAAAATGACAAAATATGGTACAATTAAAGATAGGAATGCGATATTAAACTTAAAATATTTCAAAGTGCTTGAGTTTGAAACAAACTGGACAGAAATATTGACAGGAGATGTGTGCTACAGGAATAGAGTTAGCGACTATCAGTCAAGGAGAAGAAAATCACTGGAATGTTTGGATGAAGTGCTTTCCCTAGCAGGGAACTCAATCTAACTAATCCTAGGTAATATAATGAAGTAGACAAATGACTCTAGTGAAAAGAACCAAAATGTACAATGTCTCAAATACAATAAAAGTTTTTCTCACACATAAACAGACCAACACAACTGGAAGTCAGTGGGTGGAGCTGGAGGTGATTCTGCTCTACACAATCATTCAGGGACCCGATCTGAAGGAGGTTTTCTCATCCACCACAAATACTTCCAGGGTCACTCTAAACAAAAACATTCAGCCAATAAAATGAAGAAGAGAGGCTGGGTGCGGTGGCTCATGCCTGTAATCCCAGCCCTTTGGGAGGCCGAGGCAAGTGGATTACCTGTGGTCAGGAGTTCAAGACTAGCCTGGCTACCTGGTGAAACCTCACCTCTACTAAAAGTATAAAAATTAGCTGGGCATGGTGGTGCACGCCTGTAATCCCAGTACTCAGGAGACTGAGGCAGGAGAATCAGTTGAACCTGGGTGACAGAGCTGCAGTGAGCCGAAATTGCACCACTGCACTCCAGCCTGGGCGACAAAGCAAGATTCTGTCTCAAAAAAAAAAAAAAAAAAAAAGCATTTCTGAAAATGTTGTGCCTTTCTCAGTGACTAACATCAAGAGACACATGACACATGATATCAATGTGTCTCAAGGGTACCATCAGTAGTGAGATGTCTCAGTCATGCATCTTCTGCTATGACACACTGACAAAGACATACCACTGATGTTCTAGTCTTGCAAAAAATACCTAACCTGAATGTAATTATGAGGAAACATCAAACACATACTGAGGGACATTCTTCAAAATACATGACCATCTGCCGTCACTGAGTACAGGGAAAAACAAAAACAAACCTGATCAGCTATCTTGAAAAGTATCAAGGTTATGAAAGACAGAACTGAAAGTCAAGGAAAGACTGAGGAACTCTCATAGTTTGGAACTCACTAAGGAGACGTGACACCTAAACGCAATGTGAGATCCTGGAGCAGATAAAAACATTAGGAAGATAACTAATGAAATTTGAATAAAATCTATAAATTAGTTAATATTTTCTCACTATTAATTTCCTGCTTGATACTTGCTGTGTGGAAAGATGCTAACACTAGTTTGATGAAGTTAATTTAGGAATTCTGTGTCTTATTTAATAACTGTTTTAAAATCTTGAATTGTTTTCAAAATGAAAAGTTTTTTTAAAGAAATGAATAAGCAAATAAAGTCCTGTCATGTTCCCATGTATAGGAAAGCTATTACCAGAAACAAAAAAGATTTTGAAGTCCACTCAGTAGGTGCCACTACCCTTCCTGTTTTTCATTCTGTACCTAAAGTATCATATTAGCCACATCTGAATGAATTTTTTTATAACTAGGATGACCCCTACCCTTTTTGGAGTGTAGCTAATATGCTTCAGAGTATAAATGTTTAACCCACTTTCTGCTATATTAGGCATACAGATTACAAATCTAACTTCTTTTCTAACAATCCCAGTTATGCTTCTAATACTCCCCTTAGATCCATTAATGTTGGGAAAGACAGAGAATTTCAGTCCAGCTCCAAGCTTTAACTACAGCAGAGTGACATTCACAGTGCTGGTGAGTCATAGCCAAAGCATAGAAGATGGCTGATACCCTGGCCTCTCTAGTTTCAGGTTCAAAGGTGGACCAACTGTGCCACTTAAGAATGACCAAATCTTGACCATTTGTCATCCAGGATTATATTCAGTAAACAAAAATTTCAACCCAACTGGCTAGGGTACTTTGACTTAACGGACATGAAACAGTTGAGATTAGGGCTAGAGTGGGCTAGCACTTTCGAGCACAAAATGCTATGGCAACACATTGTTTTCTCCAGAAATGATACAAGAAGCTCAGAGGTTAGGCAATAGTGAAGACTCTCAGGTAGAACAACTGGGCCACAGGGAGGAAGTTGGCAACCGTTCTCAGTCACAAAGAAGGAAATAAGTATATTCTCTCACGGGGCACTTTGTCTAGGGCACTGAATTAGTTAAGGTAAGCTAACTGCCTAACAGTTATAAGAAGCTGACCCAAAATAATGATTCAAATATAAGGAAAATTTGTTTCTCTTATATATAATCAGACCAAGGCAGCTAAAGGTTTTCATGTAGCATTGGTTGGTTGATTGTTTGTTGCTCCACCACAGTCATCCAGGGATCAGGACTAAAGGAGACTGCTGACTTCCATACACATCTTCCAAGAACACACTGGGCATCAACAGCCAACAAGTGAAAAAAGGAAGGAGCATGTAGGATGGCATGGACCTGATCTAAAAATGACACAGTACTTTCTCTAATATTCCATTGGCCGGATTTCGTCTTATGTGTATACCTAACTGCAAGGAATTCATACCTAACTCCAAGGTATTGTTTAGTGGTTCATCCAAGAATAAAAGGAAAAGGGTGTAATTAATAGTGGTTAGCCTGTGCCAAAACCTTCCATATATACATGCTTGTAAACAATAATATTTTTAGTGTTTCTACCTATACTTGAGGAAAAATTTAAGCGTATATACAACAGTCTTTGCTCTCTAGAAGACTACAGGTTACTATGGATTATAGATGTTGGGAGAGTGGAAGCATTCTACTTACTCCTACTCCTCTTAAGGTATTTACTTTGTGATAAATAGGGGAGAGCAGACTTATATGGAACAACTGTGCCTCTTAAAAGAGTGGTTCTCTTTTAAGAGAAGAGCAGATGTTTGTGCTTTCATCAGATTGCAGGTCCCTAAAAACCTAGTTCTTCTTCACTGCCTTTTTCAAATTCACCTTTCCTACCCGACTGCAATTAACTTGGATGTTTGTGGAAAGTAGCTTTAGCATCATGAAATCAGTGTGAGAGATTCGCCCCTGTCAGGCCCATCAGATTTCTGTGGGGGTGGTGGGTGGGTGGGGGTGTTCTTTGTCAATTTTCTTTTTTCTTTTTTTTTTTTTTTTTTTGAGACAGTCTCATTCTGTCACCCAGGTTGGAGTGCAGTGTCACAGTCCAGCTCACTGCAACCTCTGCCTCCTGGGTTTAAGCAATCCTCTCACCTCAGCCTCCCAGGTACCTAGAATTACAGGCACATGCCACCATACCCAGCTAATTTTCTTTGTATTT
>PVKP010031645.1:0-26755 GCA_004027715.1 Plecturocebus donacophilus | reverse complement strand
TGACTTTCAGATTGGGTCTCTGAGTGGACGTCTGGCTTGTTGGTGATGAAGTTTTTTCTGTTTCTTAGTTTTCCTTCAGTGGATGCCCCTTCCCCACAGAGCTAGGTCTTCCTGGGTTTGGCTGTGCTTGCTGTGAAACTCTCAGTCCTCAGCACTTTCAATTGCTGTTCTCCTTGTGGGAATGGGACCAGCTGAGCCCCACTAAAAGGGCACCCAGTCCTGTACACTCTGCACTGAGAATCGCCTCGCTGGGGTGCCGGCAAAACAGCCGCACCAGCCAAAAGAGTCATGCTGGCGACCCGTGTGGCTCCTCTGCCGGGAATCTCCCAGTTTGTGGGCAACAAAAATTCATCTGAAATTGCAGCGTCCACTTGCTCTCTGCACTTTCACTGGAAGCTACAATCCTGAGCTGCTGCTAAGCGGTCATCTTGGATCGCTCTCTGCCTGGTGATGAAGTTTTTCTGTTTCTTAGTTTTCCTTTGGCGGACACCCGTTCTCCACAGAGCTGGACCTTGCCGGGTTAGGCTCTGCTTGCTGTGAAACTCTCAGTCCTTGGTGCTTCCAATTGCTGTTCTCCTTGTGGGGTTGGGGCCAGCCGAGCCCGATTAAAAGGGCACCCAGTCTCATATACTCTGCACTGAGAAGCGCTGCGCTGGGGCACTGGCAAAACAGCCACACCGGTCAAAAGAGGCGCGCTGGTGACCGGTGGGGCTCTTCCGCCAGGAATCTCCCAGTCTATGGGCAACAAAAATTGGTCTGAAAGTGCAGTGTCCACTCACTCTCTGCACTTTCCCTGGGAGCTACCATCCTGAGCTGTTGCTAATCGGCCATCTTGGATCTCTCCCAACATCGGAAATTTATTTTCTCAGTTCTGGAGACTGGGAAGTCCTAGATTAAGGTGCTGGCATTCAGTATCTAGTGAAAGTTGCTCTCTGATTCTGAGACTGACTCCTCACCTGGCAGAAAAGATGAATGCTGTGTTCTCACATGGTGAAAATCAGAAGAATAAAAAAAGACATGGCTAGTATCTTTAAGGAGACAACAGATGCTGGAGAGGATGTGGAGAAATAGGAACACTTTTACACTGTTGGTGGGAGTGTAAATTAGTCCACCATTGTGGAAGACAGTGTGGTGATTCCTCAAGGACCTAGAAATAGAAATTCCATTTGACCCAGCAATCCCATTACTGGGTATATACCCAAAGGATTATAAATCATTCTGTTATAAAGATATATGCACCCATATGTTCATTGCAGCACTGTTTACAATAGCAAAGACCTGGATACAACCCAAATGCCCATTGATGATAGACTGGACAAGGAAAATGTGGCACGTATACACCATGGAATACTATGTAGCCATCAAAAATGATGAGTTCATGTCCTTTGTAGGGACATGGGTAAATCTGGAAACCATCATTCTCAGCAAACTGACACAAGAACAGAAAATCAAACACTGCATGTTCTCACTCATAGGTGGGTGTTGAACAATGAGAATTCATGGACACAAGGAGGGGAACATCACACACTGGGGTCTGTTGGGGGAGAATAGGGGAGGGACAGTGAGGGGTAGGGAGGTTGGGGAGGGATAACATGGAAAGAAATGCCAGATATAGATGATGGGGGGATGGAGGCAGCAAACCACATTGCTATGTATGTACCTATGCAACAACCCTTCATGTTCTGCATACGTACCCCAGAACCTAAAGTGCAATTAAACATTATATATATATGATGTTAATCCATCCATGAGGGCAAAGAGCCATCATGTCCTAATTCCCTCCTAAGGCTCTTAACACTTTTGCATTGCAGATTTAGTTTCAGATGAATTTTGGAGGGAACACAAACATTCAAATAATAGCAGATGTCAAGACAATATACTGGGGAAATAATGGTTTTTTTCAAGGAATGATGCTGTAATAATGTTACATGCAAAAGAATGAGGTCGTGTCCCAATCTCACACCATGTAGGATAATTAACTCAAAGTTATGATAAGCCTAAGTGTAAGAGTTAAAAATTTTAAACTCTCGGAAGAAATCACAGGTGTAAGTCTTCATGACTTTTTTTTTTTTTTTTTACTTTTAGTTCTGGGGTACATGTGCAGAATGTGCAGGTTTGTTACATAGGTGTACATGTGACATGGTGGTTTGCTGCATCTATCAACCTGTCATCTAGGTTTTAAGCCTCACACATATTAGGTACTTGTCCTAATGCTCTCCCTCCCCTTTTCCCCCAAACCCTGATAGACCCTGGTATGTGATGTCTCCCTCCCTGTGTCCATGTGTTCTCATTGTTTGACTCCCACTTATGAGTGAGAACATGTGGTTTTTAGTTTTCTGTTTATATGATACCATCTCACACTAGTTGGAATGGCAGTTATTAAAAAAGTCAGAAACAATAGATGCTGGCAAGGCTGTGGAGAAACAGGAACACTTTTATACTCTTTGTGAGTGTGTAAACTAGTTCAACCATTGTGGAAGATAGAGTGGTGATTCCTCAAGCGTCTAGAACCTGAAATAGCATTTGACCCAGCAATCCCATTACTGGGTATATACCCAAAGGATTATAAATCATTCTAATATAAAGACACCTACACATCTGTGTTTATTGCAGCACTATTTACAATAGCAAAGACTTGGGACCAACCAAAGGTCCAACAATAATAGGCTGGACAAAGAAAATGTGGCACATATATACTATGGAATACTATGCAGCCATAAAAAAGAATGAGTTCATGTCATTTGCAAGGACATGGATGAAGAAGCTGTAAGCCATCATTCTCTTCAGGATTTTTTATTGGACATGGATGAAGCTGGAAGTCATCATTCTCTTCATGACTTTTTATTTAGTTTCTTAGACATGACACCAAAAGCACAAACAACCAAAAATTTTTACAGATAGACAATGTGGAATCATCATAACTAAAAATATTGTGCTTCAAAAGACACCATAAAGAAAATAAAAGGACAACCCAGAGAATGGGGGAACATTTTGCAAGCATCTGAAAAGGGACTTGAATCTGAAATAAATAACAGAACTCAATAGTAAAACACAAATATAAATCTACATTAAAAATAGGCAAAAGGTTTAAATAGATATTTCTCCAAAGATGATGCACATGCCTGATAAACACATGAAAAATGGTCAACGTCACTAGCTATAATGGAAATGAAAATCATACCCACAATGAGATTTCACTTAATACCTTTAAGATGACTATAACCAAAAAGATTGATAATTTATAAGTATTATCAAGGAAGTAGAGAAATTGGAGCACTTATACATTATTAGTGGGAATTTTAGATGGTAAAGCTGCTATGAAAAAGAGTTTGGCTCAAAATATTAAGTGTTGAATTAACATATAACCCAGAAATTCTACTTTTAGGCATATATCCAAGAGAATTGAAAACATATGTCTACGTAAAAGCTTGTACATGAATGTTTATAGCAGCCATATTAATCATAGCCAAAAGATGAAGAAAAACCTCAAATGTCTTTCAACTGATTAATGTATACAGATAATGTAATTTATCCATACAATGAAATATTTTCCAGGCATAAAAACTAATAAGGTACTGATATCACAACATGAATGCATCTTGAAAAATTGCTAACTGAAAGAGCTCAGACAAAAAAGACCATTAAAAAATCCATGCAGACAGAAAATAGTTTATTGTTTGCCAGGAAATGTGGCAAACAATAAACTATTTTCTGTCTGTATGGATCATACCTCCTGTGTCAGTGTAAGGCAGTGTGATTGTTAATGGATGTGAGGTTTCTTTGTGAGGTAATTAAAATGTTCCAAAATTAGATAGTGGTGATAATTGTACAACATTGTGAGTATACTAAAAAACACTGAATTGTCTACTTTATAAGGATGGATTTTATAGTATATAAATTATATCTCAATGAAACTATTACTCTTTAAAATTCACAGGCACAAGTAAATAACGTCTCCTGTTACAGCTCTTTATAAAACCATTATACACCTTCTGAGTATAGCTCAGTCTGGAAATACAGTGTATAAGCAATATTAACAAAAATAGATTGAGTTTTTAAGAAAATAAAACAGCACTTATTATAAAATGGGGTTAAATAAACTACAAGTTTCATCTGTGTTTCCTAGTAGTCCAATAGTCTTGAATTTATTACTTGGCCTACTGTGACAACAGAAGTTAGCAGCAGTTACAATCTCAATGAACCTGTTGACTGATTCTGCTGGACTTTACTTAAATGTATTCCAGAATAAAACCAGATTTATTTTCCTGCTTCTATGAGTGATTAATCCTTCTATCAAATATAATTCACATTCTGAACAATCTATTATTCTATTTATTGATACTTCACAATAATTGTATTGGTCCTTAAGTTTTACTAATAACATTCAAAACTAACTTGTTTATAGTGTATTTTACTAGGATGTTATCATTTATTTAGGAAGAAATGCAAAATACACTTTGCCTTATGTACCCTATTACTATAATACTATGTTATTTCTATTTCTTTTAATTATACATTAAAATTTGAAGTACCCTAAATCTTAGAAGAAAGGATATTTATTTCATACTCTATCAGGTGAGACATAGGAACTCAACTTTGGCAAAATGGAATTATATTCTTCTCTTACATAAAAGAAGCCCATGACTGGTACACTGGCCCCATGAGGTACGCTTCTAGTTTTCTGCTTTTTATCCCTAATGAGGCCCTTATCTTCCTGATCCAGAAAGGATGCTTGACCTCCAGCCATCACATTTCCCATCACATTCCAGGCAGCAGGATAAAAAAAAAAAGGGCTAAGATATGAGATCTCACAGACATTACAGAAACACTTTTATATACATCTCACTGACCAATATTTAATGACTTCACTACATCTAACTTCAGGGAAGACTGGGAAACAGACAAAATTGGGTTTCTTATTACTAAAAAGGAAGGAAAGAAAGGATATTGAAGTATACCAGAAGTCTGTGCCATATGTATGCCAGCCCTTTACTTTTGTTCATATGGCAGTCTTTTAAATACTCTGCCCATACACTCCATTTCTGTCCAAAAATATATAAAGGAATAAATGCTCAGTTCCTAAATGCCAGAATGGCTTGTCTTAAATTCTGTTAGATGACAAATTCTATGCAAAATGAAACAAGTGGTTTTTATCTGATGCTTGCTTTACAATACTGAAATCTTGGTCTTTTAGTCAGTTGTGTATACATTTATACTAACAATTCCAAGAAAAAAAAATACCTTATAAAGTGTGAATCATCTTGAAGTTAGTACTTTCCTTTATTAATTATAATTTTCTGGTTTCATATCTATAAAATGCATATTATTCTTTAAAAAAATTAATATATATACAATGGAATACTATTCAGCCACAAAAATAATGAAATTCTGTCATTTTGCACAACATGAATGAACCTAGAAGACATTACATTAAGTGAAAGAAGCCAAGCATAATAAGACACATACCACCGATCTCATTCATATATTGAATTTTTAAAAAGTTGATCTCAAAGAAGTAGAGAAAAGAATAGTGGTTACCAGTGACTAGGGAGAGTAGGAGGAAATAGAGGATGGGAAAGAGTTGGTTAATGGGTAAACAAAGTAGAAGAAATAAGTTTTGGTGTTCTACTGAACAGTAGGATAATTAGAATTAACAATATTATATTGTATATTTCAAAATAGACAGAAAGAAAGATTTTGAATGTTCTCACAAACAAATGAAAAGTGTTTGAGGTGATGGATATGCTAATTACCTTGATTTGATCATTACATAATGTGTTAATTTATTGAAATATAATTCTGTACCCCATAAGTATGTAAAATTATGTCAATTAAAAACAAAATAAAACTTTAAAAAGGAAAAAGAAAATATTACATATAACTAAATTTTAAATTTAATAATTACTAATATTTTTTCAATAACAGTAATAAGAATGTTAATATTAAAAAATATCTTTTGGTCTATTCCTCCCTATTTACCACCATTATTGCCCAGAGGCAACCACTTTCAAGCCTTTTAACTGTTTTTTCTGGTACTAATATCCATTTATCTATATAAAATATACTGTTTCTTCTTAACCATTTTTTAAAAATTATCTATTTTCTTCTTCTTAGGGTAGTGAAGAAGCTATCACTCTACTATACTTCCTCTAACTTCACCTTCCCCATTCTCTCAAGATGTTTGTATCATTTGTTTTTGTTTTCTTTTGTTATAAGCAGTAGTCAGAATTTCCACTATTAAGACAGTGTACAATCTGTTCACCTCTTGTATCTGACTTTTTGGAAGAAGCCAGTGTTGTTGCATCCTGAGTCTGAGGGCAGTCTGGAGGCTGAAAGAAAGAGCTCAGTATTTTCTCTGAAGGCCATTAACTAATTGGATGAGGCCTATCTGCATGATGGATGGAATAAGCAGAAAAACCTTAGACAATTAATTGAAATATTAATCATGTTTATTAAAAAACTTTCACAATATTATCTAGTCTGGTGTTTGACAAAAACAATTGAGCATCATAGCCTAGTCAAGGTGACACAGAAAATTAACTATCATTGAGAGTATGAGGAGAACCACCTGTAAAAAGATTTCTCCCTTTTTTTAACCCAATACTTCAATGTATTTCCAAAGAATAAAGCTATTGTCTTACATAGCCACAAAGGAGTTATCAATATCAGTACATATAATATTGATGCAACATTTTTATCTTGATGTTCATATTCCAATTTTGATAATTGACCAATAATGTCATTTTTAAATTTTTTTAATTGTCCAGTTCCAGTTCCAGTCCAGAGTCTATATCACACTTAGTTGCCAGGCTTCTTTATAATGTGTACAATTACTCAGACTTTGTGTTTTATGACATGGACACATTTTAAGAATACAGTCACCCTCTTTTTTCTTTCTTTTTGTACAAGAACCATCTTCATTTTTTTGGTTTGATATTGCTTCAAAATTAGACTACATAAGTCTAAGCTTTACTGAAAACACTTCTACCTGGAAAACTACAAAAATTATGATGTGTCCTTCTCAAGGTATGAAGTCTGGCGGCTACTTGATGCCAATAATTTTGAACACTTGCTCAAGATATTATAAAATATCTTCAATTTATAGTTACTATTGTTTTCTGCAATTAATAAGCAATCTGTTGGAAGACACTTCAAGATCATAAACATATCTCACTGCTAATCAAATCCCCTCTACCTATATTTAGCATCCATTAATGTTTCTTGGAGGAACCAATTAAAACTATGATGGTTTCTAAATGGTTTTTAGACTCCAGCACTTCATCCAAACTTACTACTCGACACTTCTCCCCAATTTATTTATTTAATACTAACATAAGTATAGAAATTTTTTCTATTCAATGATTTATAACTAATTATAGTCTTTTATTATTTTAGTGCCCTAATTATCTTGGACTCAGCCAGTTGAAGATTCTTTGGTGTCCTGTGTTCTTGTTATTTTCCCTTGTCATTTTCTCTAGGTGGTTCTTTAATTTCTGACATAACAAGGTGTTCCCAGGTCATCTTGCTTTTTTCTGGATGCAGTCTTGGAATCTAATTTTTCTGAGATGTCCTTGTTTCTTTTAGTAAGGAATGATATTAGAAACCAAATTCTGGACACTAGGTGTGTTCGTTATCATTGCTGTTTCTTTGGTTGTAATTTCTCAGTGGAGGCAGGTAGGAGCTATATGCATGTAATGCATGTAACCAAATTATCCACATAAATACATGTATACGTATACACATATATATGTGCAAATACACATGCAGTTACACATACATATTTATATATATAAATAATACTTTCAATTACAATTTATTGTCATGGATTTTCCCTTGTTTCCCTGATTTCATGTGTCTTCCTTTTTCTGCAGTGAGAACTTTATATCTCCTAACAACATCAATTTCTTTATTCGTATGCTCATATTCCTATTATGTAGCTAAGATCGATTTAGAATTGTTTCACCTATACAATGACAAACACAACCTAGCAAAAAAAGTTCAGGATTTGGTTTTAGTACCTTCCCATGCTGCCTAAGACTTGTTGAATACTGTGCTCACATATTATAAAATTAGAATTATTATTTTTTATGAGAATATTATTCATTTGACTTAATTGGATTTCTCATAGATTCCTTTCATTTTTGTCCTTCTCCCAATTCTTATTTAACATTTTAAAAATATATTCAATATTAACATTTCTCAAAATTCAAATGAGATCAAAAGAGTGTATTTAGAAAAGTGTCACTTCCTCTTACTTTACAGATATCTTCCCGTTTGTGGGTTTCATATCCACAGTTCAACCAACCATGGACTGAAAATACTCAAAGACAAAAAAACAATAAAAATAACAATACAACAATAAAAAAATACAGCACAGCAGCTATTTACATATTCTTTACATTGAAATAGGTATTATGAATAATCTAAAGTTGATTTAAAGTATATGAGATGTATGTATGTTTTATGCAAATACCATGCCATTTTATGTAAGGGACTTCAGCATCTGCAGATACCAATATCCACAGGGGTACCTGTAAATTGGTCCTGGAACCAATCCCCCATAAATACTGTGAAATGACTGTTTTCTTCTTTCTCCATCCCACTCCTAGCAACTGACCAACTTCATTGTCTTCTGGTTTCCTCAGTTTCTTCTGTAAAGATAAGCAGATATGTATATTTCCTTATTTCTCCTTTTTTCTTACACCAAAGTAGTATACTATATATGCCATTTTGCATTTCCGTTTTTTTTCCTTAATGTTTCTGTAAGTAACTTTATATCAATTCATAAAGTGCTTCCTCATTTTTTTCAACTGCATTATTATTCCATTGTGTTTATGTACTATTATTTCTACAATAATCTCCTATGTTTGAACATTAAGGTATTTTCCAATATTTTATAATTACAGATAATATTATCATTCTTTGTAAAAAAATTTTATTCATTTTTGGTGTTTTTATGTGTGTTTCTGGCCCCTTTTTTATTTTTATTTTTATTTATTTTTGAGATGGAGTCTCACACTGTCACCCGGGCTGGAGGGCAGTGGCATGATCTCAGCTCACTGCAACCTCTGCCTCCCAGGTTCAAGTTCAGGTTCTGCCTTAGCTTCCCGAGTTGCTGGGATTACAGGCACCCACCACCATGCCCAGCTAATTTTTGTAAGTTTTAGTAGAGATAGGGTTTCACTATGTTGGCCAGGCTGGTCTCGATCTCCTGACCTCCTGATCCACCCACCTCTGCCTCCTAAAGTGTTGGGATTACAGGAGTTAGCCACAGTGCCTGCTGGATATTAGCCCTTTATTTATTCCAGTCACTTTTCTTTTGATTTTTCTTATGATTTTCATTTGTCATGAAGATCATGAAGATAATGTAAAAACAAATTTTTGTAGTCAAATTAGAAAATATTTTCCAATACTCAGTTTACAGAGGAACTCACTTTTGTTTCCTAGTACTTGCATAATTTTGGGTTTTACATTTACAATAAAAGAAAGGTAGAATTGAAGGAGAAGATATTTAAGTTCACTTTTGGCATTTTGAGCTTCAAATGCCTATGAGACTGTGATGGTAAACTTTATGTCAGCTTGACTGGACCAAATAATGCCCAGATATCTGGTTAAATGCTATTTCTAGGTGTGTCTGTGAATGTATTTCTGGAAGAAAGCATTTGAATCAGTAGACTGGTAAAATAGATTTCCCTCCCTCTGTGGATGGGCATTATTCAATCCATTGAGGACCTGAACAGAACAAAAAGGTGGAGGGAGAATTCGCTTTCTCTGCCTGACTGGCCTCAGACTGGCACGTATACCATCAGTGCTCCTGGTTCTCAGCCTTTTGGACTTAGACTTGAACTACTATCAGCTTTTCTGGGTCTTGAGCTCACATATGGCAGATCATGGGACCTCAGGCTCCATAATCATGCTGACCAATACTTCATAATAAATGTCTCTCTTCATCTTTCTCAGTGTCTTCATTTCTCATTTCTCTCCGTCTGTCTCTCTCTCTCTCTCTCACCTCTTTGTCTTCTCTCTCTCTCTGTCATATATATATATATATATATATGGGTTGGCTCTGTGTCCCCACCCAAATCTCACTGTAACTCCCATAATTCCCATGTGTTTTGGGAGGGATCCAGTTGGAGATAATAGAATCATGGGGTAGATCTTTTTCCCATGCTGTTTTTGTGACAGTGGATGAGTCTCATGAGATCTGACAGTTTTAAAAAGAGGAGTGTCTCTGCACAAGCCCGCTTTTGGCCTGCCGCCATCCACATAAGATGTGACTTGCTCCTCCTTGCCTTCTGAGATTGTGAAGCTCCCCAGCCACACGGAACAGTGAGTCCGATTAAACCTCTTTCTTTTGTAAATTGCCCCATCTTGAGTATGTCTTTTTCAGCAGCATTGAAAATGGACTAATATACACATATATGTATTCAGTTCTCTTTCTCTGGAGAAGTCTGACTAATATACAGATATGCACCTTGAAATGCTCCAGCTGCATGGCTTCCTTGGTGCTGCCTCAGGCATTTATCCTTATCATTTCCTCCTCCTGGAAAGCTGTCCTTCTAGGTATTAGTTTGGCTCACTTCTCATTATTTGCCTTACTGCCCAAATGTCAATGCATCAGACAGGATATTTCTAGTCATCTAATCAAAAATAGCAGTTAGTCATTCTTTACCCTAACTCTTGCTTTTACCCTTGAGAGATTAATGTTATCTAACATTCTAATAAATAGCCGTATGCTTGTTGTCTGTCTACAAACATAGAAATATAACAATTATGAATAACATGTTTAAAATTCTATCTGACCATCTTTCAATAAATTGTTTATTCATGTTCTTTCCCAATTTTTATTGAATTTCTAGTATTTACAATCTATATGATTATAATGCCACTCATTGACTATAACATTAATATTAAAAAGTGCTTAAACATTGCCTCTTAATTCTTTCTTACCTTATTAACTCTCATGCCTTTTTATACTTTGTTGAGGTTCTCTTGTAGTTCTCAATGTGAGGTCTACTGCTACTAGAAGTCCTAAGTTTTATTATTATTATTATTATTATTATTATTATTTTGGAGACTGAGTCTCATTCTGTCACCCAGGCTGGAGCACAGTGGCACGATCACTGCTCACTGCAACCTCTGCCTCCCAGATTTAAGCAATTCTCATGCCTAAGCCTCCCAAGAAGCTGATATTACATGTGTGCACCACCACACATGGATAATTTTTTGTATTTTTATTAGAGATGAGGTTTCACCATGTTGATCAGGCTGGTCTTGAACTCCTGGCCTCAAGCCATCTGCCTGCCTCTGTCTCCAAAAGTGCTGGGATTACAAGTATTAGACACTGTACCTGGCTAAACTTTATATGCTTGTAATTTGGTGTTCATTTTCAAACCTTTGATACTACTAGCAGTACCTAAATTCTGAACTTATTATTTTGCTTTATCTCTACTTTGGATAGATTTAATTATCACATTTTTTTTTTTTTAGAAACACCGTAAGTTGTAATCCTCATATTCTTACACGGCTGGGTAGTTTTCCTATTGCTTTTACCTTTGAATTGTAATGTGGCTAAGTTGAAGCTCTTTGCTTAGGTATTATTTTGTTGTTCTTGTTAGGATAAGTGCTATTGTGAAGATGTCTAAGTTTATGCTAACTTTTCATGGCCTTCTTGGTAAATTTCCTTAAATTAAAACAGCTTTATTGGACTTCAACTTAGTGTTGATTTTCTCCAAGTAGATACTTTTTTATTCAAGTTTCTATTAAATTTATTATTCATGCATTTAACAAATGCCTACTAGGTGATTTCTTTTTATCAGGCATTGTTTGAGGCATTTATTACCACCTAGTTGATTGAGACAACTAGATGGTATTTTCAGTCAACACACAAAAGTCATCTTTTCTTAGCAAACTAAAGAATCAGTTGTTTTAAAGTTTACTGTTATTATATATGTATGTATTTTCTTTGCTGTTTTGTTCTCTTAATCAGAAGCTATAATTAGATGCATTGTCTAGATCTATACTTTTTTGCCAATTATATTTATGTCTAAGTTCTATTTCTGTTTTACTTTTTTTGACTTTTTTCAAGACTGGTCTTCACATTTATGTCTATGTTTCTTAAGAATTTATTTTAATTTATAATGATAATATGAACATTTTTAATGTTGTTTTCTTTTCCTGTTTTCTGAGATCTGCCAGCTTCTTTTTCTTATAAAATATTTTAGTTATAATATTGCTTTTTATTTGATCTCATGTATATTTTTAAAGAGGCCGTTCAATGAGACTACAATTTCTTCAATTCCTTAGAACTTTAAAACAAATGCTTGGTCTAACACTTCTGTTGCTTTGCTGTATAATCATTTTTCTGTGTTTTTTTGGGGGCATTTCCTCTTTGTGACTTTGAATTCCAGTATCTATGATAATGCTTTTGACTATTTTAACTTTTGCTAATGAAGAAGTTCTATCTGGTCCAAATAATTGCTTTAAAAAATGTATGGTGGAATGGCAGGGGCCAAGACAATGAATTTGGATGTGTAGTATTTGAAGGGAGCCATATGGTTATAGAATGATTGTATGTAGGTTCTTATGAAATTTGATATATTCCTCATCTAAGTTATGTTGCTGTTCATCATTTTCTGTATGGAGATTTAAAGTTTATCTTCCTACAGATGACTTGCTTAGCAGTCACCATATTAACAGTCAGGAAAATCCCTCCTCTAACATTCTGTTCAATTTATCTCTTTATGGAAAAGAGAATGTGTTCGTATGGCTTCTCCCTCAGTCTAGTTAGTCTG
This sequence comes from Plecturocebus donacophilus, assembly GCA_004027715.1. Taxonomy (NCBI): domain Eukaryota; kingdom Metazoa; phylum Chordata; class Mammalia; order Primates; family Pitheciidae; genus Plecturocebus; species Plecturocebus donacophilus. Next base: position 13,961 of record PVKP010031645.1, on the reverse strand, counting down.
ACGCACTGTGGTATGAAATCAAGTCTAGAGATATTCTTGCTGCTCAGCCATATCCTATATCTTACTTTTCTAAGAAAAGCATTATTGGTTAGGTGCTTCTCAGCATTATCATCTATTTTGAGAATACTTTGAACCCTGTATTAACTAATCTGTAAAAGGTTTTGCTTTTTCCTATTTTTATCTCCCAATATGATAGATTTTCCACTTTTTTTCAGCTATTCTTTGACCTTATGATACAGGGTTCTGATTGAAGTAAGTTTTAATCGTAATATTGGGATCTCTTTCTTTATTCTAACTTTCTGTGGATTTTACTTCTGTTCTGGAAAAAAGTAAAGATAATTTCCTATTGTCTCATTCTCCATTTATCACAGGATATACTATTTTAAAACAAATTTGATTAATACAAATTTTGGGTGTAATTACTAGTCAGAGATGTTCAAAAAGAATGGTTCTTCAAGTGCTTAAATTCTAGTATTGTAGATGACATGTTTTCAAGTAGAAATAACAGCATTATAAGTTAATATAAAATGAGTTACTTAAGAATGGAACAGATCACAAATATCATATAACTAGGAAGAGTAGATGTTTAAACTGGCTGAACTGATTACACAGTTTTTAATGGAGGAGAGAGCATTTGACCAGGACTGGGGGAAATAAGCAGAGTTATAATATACAGAAGAAAATTATTCACATTAAAGAAAATTTTATTACTCCTTTTCTATGCTGGGATGTGAAAAATCTTACTGGACACATTTTAAGTGTGACCCCTGAAAGGTAACTCTCAGATATGTGTACTGCTTTTTAAGAGTGCACTTACTTTCTTGCTTTCTTGCTTTGCTCAAGATAATAGTTGTGTTTCATGAGCTAGAATCCTGATTTAAAGGAAAACACTAATGCAAATGATGCATAAATAATAAAATACTGATGTCTGAAATTTCAAGGAGAAAAATAAGCATGTGCAGTGATTTATTTTCCCCCTAACAAAGTTTCACATGAAAAGCACATATCAAGATTTTTAGTTGGATATACTTTGATATATGGCCACTTTATTTTTATCTTGGGAAGTGTCAGCAATATCATTGCAAATGAATAATGCATGCTTTATTACTGTGGTAGACTGGATAATGTCCCTTCAACCATGTTCTTATTCCAATTATTGGAACCTGAAAATATGTTACCTTACACAGCAAAAGAGACTTTGTGATGGTTAGAGTAGCCTGGACTATCCAGGTGGAACCAATCTAGTCATGAGCCTTTAGAAATGGAAGATCTTTCCTATTTGAAGTAAACAGGAGATGTGACTACAGTAGAGAACCAGAGAGATGAAAGTGAAAAGAACAACCTGCAATAGCTGGCTTTGAAGACAGAGGAAGGGGGCCACAAACCAGTGAATTCAGATAAGCTGGAAGTGACTGGGAAACGGGCTCTCGCTCCAGAGTATTCAGAAAGAAGTGCAGACCTACTAACACCTCTATTTTAGTCAGTTAGACCCATGTGAACTATAGAATTTGTGGTAATGTTACAGTAGCAGTAGAAAACTAATACACTACCTTCTGTAACCTATCACTTGACAAGCTATAAGTCAATCTTCAAAGCTAACAGTTACTTTTTTCAAGACACTAAAAAATGATTTTACCAATCAGTATGCTTTCAGCTACAAGTAAGAGAAAATCCTGCTTCAAGCTGTCTTTAAGTAACAAAATTTATTACACACATATTAATATGACAAATATTGAGTACCTACTGTGCCCCCAGCCACTAATCTGTGCTTTATAGTTACAGCTATAAACAACACAATGTCTTTGCTTCATAGAGTTTACATTTTAGTGGGGAGGAGACAATGTATAAATAAAATAAATGAGTGCAATGCTGCATTATGTAACAGGAAATCCACTGTAGGGTAATTGCTTGAGTAGGTTAATTGAGGTGTCAACAATGTCTTCACTTCCCTTAATCTGCTCTGCGATCCTTGGTACTGGCTGTTAAAGATGAATACAGAAGTTTCTGGTGCCTATTCTTCCAGAGAAAAAAGACAAAATATTTCTTCTTGTTGCTCTCATTTGAAAGAAAACTTTTCCCAGATCCCTCAGTTGACTCTTCATTGCTTTAGATCTACAAGATTTGGTCACACTTCCATTATAAACTAATTATTGGAGAGGAAAAAGGAATTGTCATGATTGACCCAGATAAATATTCTGGGATGGAATAGACTTCTGAGTCCACTACAATGACTTGACAGTAATATGTGAATAATAAACACATTTTAAATATAAAGTTTGTTTAAATTAAATGGCTTATTTAAAAAATACTTTCTCTATTTTCAAAGTCCCTAGAGAGGAAACAAAAAGAGTTCAGAGGATTTCATTACTCTCTTTTATTCATGATAGGCAAAAATTAAATAGTTCTCTTTGAGATGCTTATTTGTGTCTTATTTTATTACAGCCTTCCTGGAAAATTTCTTCTTCCAATTCCAATTAATTTGAAGCAATCTAGGAATAAATTTATTGTGAGCAGAAGTCATAGATTCAACTAATTTTATAATATATTTCAAATATTAGACTTATGTGAAAATACTTTCATGTAAGGGAAGTCATTTAATTTATAATGTGTAGACCAAAAGGCAAACTAATTAGATTCAGTCTGATAAACCTGAAATATAGCTGTTTTGTAGTAGAAATGAGTAAGTTTTCTGTATTTGTTGCTGAGAGTATATCATTTTTTTATAGCTGTTTATTAGAGTTCATACCAACTGAAATAGTTGAAACTTCACTTATTTTCCTTAAGCTCACTTTTCATAAATATTAGAATTAGTTTCCAGCAAAGATATTCATTACTAAAAATAGTGAATATTTTTAGGTAACACTACATTGGTTGTATCTAAGTAATGCTACACTGCTGTTGATTTGGAAGATAATCAAAGAAAGTGTTAGTAGTGTTGTCTAAAAACAAAGTAATTAAATTCCCACTCTTTAAAAGAAGGTATCTAGCATAGATGTTTAACATTGCTTAGATGTCACATTTTTAGTTCTGGATTTTAAGTTCATAAAATATGTTGGTAGTCTGAGCTCTAAGTAACATAATATTTAAGATTTGAGAAAAAAAGTAAGGTTGCAGAATATTTGTTTCACTTTCTAATTATATGCCTTTCAAGTGTTGTGAGTGAAAGAATTAGGATTTGAGTTCTAAGGAATTAGATTATATCAACTACATACTTATTTTTAAAATCAGTGGACAAATTGAAAACCAAGATGAGAATTCTATAAGATACAGTCTTCAATGCCAGTAGTATTCAACTATCTTTGTCCTATCTTTGCCCCAAGGAAACAAGTATCTCCTGGCTATGAGTAATGTCTTCATTGGTGTTGGACTTAAATCTAAGAAATCTAGAAATGGAAAGTTCTAGCTACTGAGCAAAATGTTGGTGATGGCCCACATTTTCAGAGTTTGTTGGAGTAAAGGATACATGACTACCTCCTGTAGAATAAAAGTGGGCCACTTGAGCAAGCACAGCAATCTGAGTCTACTTGGGTCATGACCATGAGGCTGCATGGAGGTCTGAGGAGACCCTGGCAGAAGGTAGCGGGGAGCAAGCTGCTGGGTGCCTCGGGGCTAAGCAGACATATACACGACCAGTGAGAACAGACAATACAATGCATTTCCAAGATCTGCAAAAGACAGATTTCCAGTATTGCACAGTCTCTAGAAAACTCCAAAATCCTATCCAAAATCAAGAAAAGGTGTTCGTTTTAAGCCTTTGACCGATTGAGAGTACTGACAGCTCACAACAATCTCAGTCAAGGAAGAGTATACCTGCCACTTACCTCTCCTGTCTCTCAGAGGATTTTGAGGGGCAAAATGGTGGTGGAGGGGCATTGTAGGCAGAAAAATATGATAAAAGCTACCAGGCCTTTCTTTTCCATTGAAGTTAGTACCCCTGACACAGCTATGTGCAAACAGTGGCCAGAAATCTAAGTATGAGTGATCAAATCTAAACGGTATTTCCAGAAGAGAAATACCTCAGAGCTGAAGTCAGGGACATTAGCGATAGGTAACAAAATAGAAATGGAAGAAAACTTGTCAAAAATGCTATTTTGTGCCAGTTTATATACATTATCTGATCTTTATAGTAATTTTAGGAAAAGGATATTATAATGCCTATTTTATTATTGATGACATCAGGCTTCAGAGAGGTTAAGTCACACTTCTGAGGCCAGACATCTAGTGGGAAAGACAATATTGAATCCAAATATGTCCAAAACTTTTTTTTTACACCCTATAGAGGACCTGAGGCCACTTAACATGGCAAGTGTTGATGACCTTTGTAATTTTCTACATCTTCACCTAAGGTCTTCCTGCAATGTACCCATTCTATAGAATGAGACTTCTACTTTTCCTCCTTTTAATGTGTTTGGAGAATCCAGTCTATCATGTTGGCCTTTTCCTTTAGAATGAAAGAAAACAAAGCAATGCAGAAAAGGACATGAACACAGTATAGGAAAAAAGAATGCCAAAGAAATTAGCCCTCTCAGTACCTCTCTGACTCTGTAACCAGGTATCTTCTCCCTGGTCCACTCTACTCCAGACACATTGGCCCTTACTTGTGAGCCAGTCAGGCATGTTTCCACTGCAGTCTTTCCACTGAAAGCCTTTTCTTTCTCCAAATGATCTGCATAACTAATTCTCCATTGCCTTGAGGGTGGTGATATCATCCTCATATCAACTGCTCTTTGAGCCCTTTACTGATCATCCTAGCCCTTTACTGATCATCCTACTTAAAATTATAGCTTGCTTCACACTCAGTTACTCTGATCCCTCTTGCTTTCCCCTATTTTTTTGTCTTATTTTCCCCATAACACTGATCACCTTCCCACACTTATGTATTCTTCATGTTTGTTACTTCCTGTTTCTTCCTGTCACATGAATATAAGATCTTTCTGCTGTGGATGTGTCATTGTTCTACCTCAAGCATCTAAAAGAGTGCTTGGAACATGCTAGGTACGTGCTACAGATTTATTAAATAAATGAATGACTGAACACCAAATGTTACTCCCTACCAGAGCTATCACATACTACTCTGACTTCCTGGCATCTTGCTTTTTGCATTGCTTGTTGATCTGCTAATCATCTTGGAAGCAGCCATTCTTAAGTTTTACCCCATCATACAGGTCTGGGTTTCAGCTGCAGAGACCTTGAATTTGCCTACCCCAACACTGACTGAGCTCCAGTCCTCATTGTAATAGTCTTTGTCAAAGTCAAGTGACACTTACAAAATCCTAAATTTTATAACACTTCTATTGTCAACAAAGTTTAGAGTTTATTAATTATGGCCACTGCTTTTGATAAGACATATAAACTTCAATTAAAAAATACTGTTTTAGACTATGCGTGGTGGCTCATGCCTGTAATCCCAGCGCTTCGGGAGGCTGAGGCAGGCAGATCATGAGGTCAGTTTGAGACCACCCTGACCAACATGATGAAACCCTGTCTCACTAAAAATATAGAATTACCCAGGCATGGTAACCTGTAATCCCAGCTACTCAAAAGGCTGAGACAGGAGAATAGCTTGAACTAGGGCGGTGGAGGTTGCAGTGAGCCGAGATCACGCCACTGCACTCCAGCCTGGGTGACAGAGCAAGACTCCATCTCAAAAAAATAAATACTGTTTTACCACAATGAATTTTGATATGTGAGTAAATTCTAGCATTTATTAGGTAAGCTGTTTTTCAAATTCTACATACTGATATTTGATTTCACTTCATAATTATAGCATAAGCATAAACTAATGTTTGCATGTAATATATGGTAGCTGATTTTGCATAAAACAGAAATAAATGTGTGCCTGAGATGGGAAAAAAATAAATTTAACATTGTCTATGGATGTGAAATTCATAATCCGTGATCCTACAATGAAAGATTTGTAGAGAAAATTATCTATTCAAGTCTGTTCCCATGTGTATCCATTTAGTGAAACTTTACTTGCAAGAATCTGTAAAAATGCTAATAAACCACATTCCTCACCAGCTTAGGCCTAGCTCTTTATTTGTTTCTGGCTTTGAGATAACTTTGAATAGGCAATATGGTGTTACCATGGGTAATGAATGATGCATGTATAAAATAGTGACCTTAAAACAGCACATTTCTCTTAAAGGAATCAATTTACACACCATTGCTACTTAAATTTTATGAGCAGTTATGTATCATGTCTTTCTGATATAAATGATAGAAAATCTATTTTAATCAACCTTAATTTCCATGAAATTGCAGCTTTGCTAGTGTCCATTAACAAGAATGAACTCCATATGGGAAACAGTTTTAAGAAAACAAAGATTAAGGAAAAATGCAGCAAAGATATAATTTTAAAAAATGTACTTTGCTTCAAAGTTAAATGTTTTGGAAAAAAATACAGAAAATCTCAGTAATGTGCCTGAGGCATAGTATTACTAGCAATCTCTAGCAGATTCTCCCAGTGTGAGTACATTTAGAACAAATGGTTGTAAATTAGAAGAAACCCTAGTAAGTCTCCAATGATGGCATAGTATTATAGCACAGGTAATTAGCTATGATGCATATTTTTTTAGTTCCTTCCCTTTGAATACTTTCTTTCTTCCAATTTTAATCTTACAGACTCACAATTTGATGCACCATTATTAATTTTTTCCTTGCCTGTGTAATCCAGAAATTCCTAGTGAACAATGCTACAGGGGTAAATAAAGTGTATACATCTAAGTTTATACCCTGGACTTGCTGTTGTTTGCAGATATCCATAGTTTTCTTACCAAAACAAAATAACACTAGAAAGACTCTGTCCCTGAATGGACCCAACCATCTACTTTTTTTCTTTTGAATTCATAAGGAAAATTATGAAAGGGATCCAATCACAAAACCAGGTTAACTAGTATCACTATAAACACTGTCTCGCAAAACTCAAATGAGTACTTACCCCACCACATGACAATTCCATCATGTTTCTGTATTTTACTTTCTCATTATCCCAGGCCACTATTTTACTTATTCTTAACTTTCCCCTCATCTTCTTTCTGACCACCATCACTGCACCTTTCAGGTGATGCCCTACCTTATGGATTCTGTCAAAAGAAGACAAAATCAGAGGGAAAGGGGCTCACTTTCCTTTGCTCTGGACCGAGGCTCTTGGTGAAATCCCAATTCATTACTTACTAGCTGTGGGACTCGTGCAAGTTGCTTATACTGTTATGTCCCTTTATGAAATGCTGATAACAATACCAACCTTAAAAGTTATTAGAAAGATTAATAAATTACATTAAAATATTATTATAGCAAAATTAATACATTTAAAAACATATATATCAGAAAAGGGTCCAGCACATAGCAAAAATGTGTTAGTTATCATCATCATCCTTCATTATTCTCTTCCATTAGAACAGAAAAAGCGTCTGGTGTTTGGCCAGAAATTCTCCACCTGCCCCCATCTTTTCAAAACAGCTGACCATCCCTCCTTTTTTGAAACCCTCTGTTTTCTTGGCATCCGTAACACTAAAATCACCTTTACAAAAATTACAATCGTGAGAAAATTATGGCAGTAAAAGACATCTAATCTAACCTACCCCCAGCATCTTCCCTGACTTTAATCATTCTTGGGCTTAGTCTAAATAACTTTGGGAGACGTGTAGTTTACAGTTTAAATGATAATAGGCCTTCCTCAAAATTCAAATGTTTTTGTAAATCTAACAAAAGACCAGCAGGCTGGGGGAGGAGAGGAGCCTGAGTTCTGCTAAAACATAGTCATAAACGATTGCCAGCCATTCCTACAAATAACATCACCATTTAGAACTTAATATTGGCCTTTTCAGATATCTTTTCAGGTTTTCTTGCATGTCTGACACCCATAGCTCCATACGGACCCACCAACTCCACTCCTATGGCCCTACCCATAAGCAAATCAGCTCAAAAGGACAGCTTCAAACCTCCTATGATTTCATCTCCACCCCAACCAGTCATCAGCAGGCACCCATTTCTAGCTATTCTCTCTTCCCCTAAACTGTCTTTGAAAATTCCCTAACCTATAGGCTTTAGGGGAGATTGACTTGAGTACTAATTCCATCTCCCATGTGATGTGGCTAGCCTCAAGTCAGTTAAACTCTTTCTTTACTGCAACACCATGGTCTTTTTTTGTGCAGTGGGCAGAAAGAACCTGTCCAGCAGTTACACCATCAGTCTACTGATTTTCTTCTATCTCTCTGGCTTCTTCTTGGTTTCATTTTTTTTTTTCTCATTTCCTGCTTTCATAGTTTCTCATTCTACATTTTCTTCTTAGGAGAGATATTTTATTGCTGTGGATTAAGATACCATCCTTGTGCTCCAAGAGCCCACACACATACACACATATATATTTCCATCCAAGTTCTTCCTTCTGAGTTTGAACCTGCTCCTCTATAACATTCCTTTTCTCAGCATATGGCCCTGTATTCTCTCTTCACCCAGTTGCTAAAGACAGAAAATTAGAAATCATTTTCCATGTGGCTTTGTCCTGATGCCTCCCCTCTCCCCATCATCTAATGTGAAGCTCAGACTATTCTGAATCCAAATTTATTTGTTAAATTACCATTCATTTGTACATTTTTGTTGCTACTCTTAACTAGTTCTGTCTACCTTTCTCATTTGTACTACTCCACTACCAAGCTTCTATAGCTACAGGATGGTCTTTTAAAATACAAATCGGACTCTGTCTTTCTCTTTCATCACTGTTCTAACTTAGGAGAATCACCAACAGTCTTTAATTTGAACATCAAAGGCCTCAGAAATCTCATCAGCTGAATCCAACATCATGTGGTATCACTCTTATCACTTGTTTTCTAAGCTGACCACATTGGTCTTCTTTCAATTCTTAATAGTATCAAGCATTTTTATGCCTCAAAGACTTTTCACATGTTAGTACCTTTACCTGGAATGCTTTTATTTCCACCCTGTCCTTTGCTAATCTTACTTATACTTTACATCTTAGCTCAAATGTCACTTCTGTACAGAGGCTGTCTTTGGGTCTCATATCTATAAATTAGATTTCTCTTGCTATTTTTGCTCTGAAGTTGATGTAAGAATTTCTTTCTTACCAGGTTGTTCTATTAACCAATATAGTAAATACTTCTACCTAGCATAAATTTGCCTCAAAAAATTACTTTATCTGCCCCACCCTCCACCCAATCTACACCAGCAGCCTGATAGAGCAGAAGTTTTACAGTTTCATGTAACTCAATGTAGTCTTTTAATTTCCTAGTTATTACCTATGTAAACCTAGTCAAGTTGCTTAATATCTTTGAGCCTGTTCTTTCATCTATAAAACTGATATAATAATATTTACCCTTATATGATTGTGGCTAGGATGAAATAAAGTAACATGTATAAAGCACCCAGCATTTGCACACTTCATAGATGTTAGTTCTCTGTCTCTGAATACCAAAGGTACGATATATAGCATAATTTTTCAACATTTCATCCAAAATCACATATGTTTTTCACACGTATAAGCTAAAATATTATTTTAGAAGGCAAAGAAACCTGAGAAGCATGTCAAATCGCTATCTTCAAAAGGCATATGAAGTACCTGGGGGACTTAATCAAAATGCAAATTCTAGGCCCCTACTCACTGACAGCTGATTCACTAGATCTGGAGTGAGCCCAGGAATTTGCATTTTGATAAAGCCCATAGAGTGAAACAGGTGTTTCATTAACTTCACCTTGAAGACCAATGTTTTCAAGTATCCAAGTTTCAGACATGGTAATATTTTCAACTCCAAACTCCAAAAGTTTGCATGAGCCTCAAGTGATTAATGAGCCCATGTTTAGTCAAAGGGCATATTTATTTCCCTGAGAGTTGTGGATTTATTCATGCGGCTTTATGAAATAAACTTAATGTTGAGCTTAGGAGATACAAGAGCCATTACTTTCTCAAAGGCACTGTTCATCAGACTATAATATAAATTGCACATGAATCTTAACTCTTAAATCTGTGCAAATTCTCTTATGTCTAGCAAGGAATTCTACTACCAAGGAGAATCACTAGCATTATAGGTGTACATATAGTTTGGAAATAATACATTTTCCAGGGAAAAAACCTGCTATGACTCATTAGCCTGACAGGTATGTTTGCATTTTATAAAAAGACATACTTTAGAAGAAACATTACTATACAGTAGTAGTAATGAAATATAAAAATATTAGGACTAAAACAATGAAAGAGTGATGTAAACAAAGAGAGTTTGTTGTGAATTTTTGAAAAAATTTAAGAAAGTTACAAAGAACCCTTTATAAATCAGTGCCAAATACACTACCTTATTTTTTCTCATAAAACAATAGATAGCGAACATTTTAAATTTCAATAGCTTCTGTGTAAAGCCATTTAGTTGTCTTTTTTAAACCAAAAGTGAAAAAGAAAATTGAGAACCAAGTTACTAGGACACTCAGGGCATAAGACCTGTAAAGACTATACAAAATATACCCAGGTGCCATATGCATCCAACAAACATCCCAGAGTTGCTTCAGCTTTTTAATAAGTATATGATTAATTTTTGTATACTCCATAAAATATTTTTTAAAGAATGACTAAAATGCATAAATGCATAATACTTACATTGATAAATATAAATTTACTTGCTAAGACATGAAAGATGAAATTTATATTCTTCCATCTTGCTATGTTGGTGCGTTTTCCTCCAAATTTGTGTAAATACTGCTCTGAGTTTTGAATTTCTAACTAAGATGACTCAAGAACATGTTATCTTTAGTTCTTGAAATGTCATAATAAATATTTAAACTTTGAGAAGCTATCTTAGAGTTCTGCTTCTTGCTGTTGAAACTAGGGTAAATTTTTCTCTTATGTAAATTAAAAAATTGAAAAGTAGAGCTGAAAAGAATCTCAGTTACTGAAGTGCCTGCTCCTTTCCACAAAGTCTGGCTTCAGAAATTTTCCTGTTCTTTAGGATCCAATTTAATTGTTCTCTTCTACAAAATTAATCCAGTCAAAAGTGTCTTTGAACATGTCTGACAATATTTTGAACACTCAGAAATGCCAACACATTGTCCTAAATAACCTAAATCACCATGCCTCTCTCACATACCGTATTAAATTGCTCATCGAATCTCAAAATCCCAAAAAGATCTCAGTAACTCATTCTCTCCTTTTCATTGGTGGGACTTTGGCACCAACCCCTTCCATTGCTCTGAAATATTGCAAGAGTCTTACAGAACTCCTAGGTTTGGGGTCTCTCATATTGTCTCCTCTGTTCTCCACATTCCAAAGTTGTCTTTAAAAATATAAAAATTGTCATAACCTACAGAATTTATGATCCAGCTCCTGCTTCATCCATCTCCTAATATGCTCACATACACCAACCTATTTTCTCATCTCATAGACCTTCCTGCTTCCCACAAAAACAATATTTTTTGTTTGTCTTAACTTTTATGAATGACTTTCCACATTATCTTTCTGGAATTCCTTTATTTACATTTTCTTTATCAGCTGCCCCCAACTCCTTGGGAGGTTACAACTAATATTTCAAGAAAAAAATTAGTCACATGCCTTCCAAGAGAAGTCAAGGGAAGTTGTTCAATTAGGCATATAACAGGTTATGTCTACACATGTGTGACATTATATAAGAGCTTTCTTGTTTCTTGCCCAAAAGACCTTACATTCTCCAGACATAGAGCAATATTTGATTCAGCTTTAGATCTTCATAAGCTATCTAGGTAGTGTCTCCTGGTAGTAATAACAATATCAATAATAATAATAAACACTTTTATAACACTGTGTGGAGGCACTGTTTTATTTAATTTGCAAACTTAGATACATAGAATTCTATGATGTAAATAATTTTATTAGCCAATTTTGTAGAGGGTAAAGTATGGTACAGTGTGGTTACATAACTTTTCCATGTCACATACCTAGTAAGTTAAAACACTAGAGTTTGAATCTGGTGAGTTAAAACATTAGAGTTTAGTCTGGCTTCAGAATTCATATTCTTGTCTTCTTGCTAACTAAAATATGCTAACTTGCTCAATTTAAAAAAGAAGAAACTTAAAAAAATTCATCTTATTCTCTGCTACTCTGGCTATGGGAATATCTGACTCTAGGTTTCTCAAAGTGAACTTCAAAGACAGATCTGGTTAAGAAACAGTGCAAAACATTTAAAGTTAGTGATTAAGATCTAAAAATGGTATTTCTTTGAGTATATAACAAAAAATGTCAGTATGCAGATGATGTTGGTAAAATTTTAGGTGCTTGAGTTATAAATATGAACTAATAATACATAGTATCATGAAATAAAATAATTTAAAACAACAGAAGAATTTTGTCTATGAAATTTAAACAGAGGAAAAGCTGTGTGTTTGAAAGTATTGTGGTGATCAAGGGAAAGGATATTTGACAGAAGTATCACACATTCACTTACGTGAACAACACACAGGTATAATTCTCGTTCAAGATCCTCCATCATTTCTACAACTAGACTTCAAATAATCACTTCAGATGCCTCCAGAAAAATCAGTGCAGAAGAAACTAACATTGTTGTTTAAGGAATTTACATCATAATATGTAAAGCAAACACTATTAAATATATATTAATTCTACAGCTGGTTAGGATTTAAATTGTCATAATTCATCATTGTTCCCCCAAAAATAAAAAAAAAACTTAAAAATAATATATATACACATACACACATTTGTTTCTACAGATAGATTGATGGATGGATAGATAGAGGATAGATAGATAGATAGATAGATAGATAGATAGATAGATAGATAATCTTGACACAATGAGGTCTAAAGGAGCTAATTTTCAAATAGGAATAAGACCTTCCTAGGTAAGTAGAAATCTGTGGCCATCAGGGTCATAGAAGTAAATCAGTCAATAGAAGAAAACACATATATAACTCAGAAGTTAGAATTAACAAAAACTTTAAAGTAAATATAAATATGTGAAACTATTTGAAAAGCTGAACAAAATAGATGGAAAGAAGAACATAAACTATGTATGAAATTTTAACAAAAAATAAATATACAACTAAAACATGTAATATTTAAGAATTTATTGGAGCCCTTTAAAGCTCAATAAAAATAGGCCAAAACCATTGTGAAAATTAATTTTACAACTTGGGTCATTCTCGTCATACTAAACTCAATCAGAGTTGAGGAGCCAGGGGAAAAAGCGCTTAGGGGGCATAGCACCTGCTGCAAAAATTAAATTTTCCATAAGCCCAGCTGCTAAAACTGCCTATTATAAGCTGAAACCAGTTTCATCTAATAGCTACTAAAGCATTTGACTATAATTCTGAGATTGGTTTTACCCACTTTTGTCACTCAGCAATCCAAGCTTATCAGCTCCCCAAAACATTACTAGTGTCAATGAACTTTTTTCAAAGCACTACATAACATTTCTTTTTTTAAGAAAAACTCCAACCTTCTCTTTATTTTTCAGACATACTGAAGACCACTTTTTGTATGCCTTCAAGTGAAATCTTTGCTGCACAAATAAAACATTTCAATTTTAAAATTTGTATTTAAACGTTATTCAACTTTGATACCCTGTTCAAGCTAAATGACCCATTAATATGTAGACAGTTGCTCAAAATCATTATTCAGCAGAAATTGCAAATTAAAACCCTAATGGGTTACAAGACTGAAAATAGCAAATAGCATTGAGATTGTGGAGCAAGTGGGGCTTTTACACAATGCTGTAGATGTGAAAAACATTATTATCTCTTTGGAAAACCTTTTTGCAGTTTCTAATAAAATTAAGAATTACTCTTCTAGCTATATATCCAAAAGAAATGAGTGCTTATTTTTCCAAAAGGCTTCTGTAATAATATCCATAGCAGTTTAATTCAATAGCAATATAACAATTATAACAGATAAAATTTGTTAACACCCCAAATACTCATCAACAGGAGAAAGGATAAATAAATTCACAAAATAAAATAATAGGAAAAGGAGT
>PVKP010031644.1:0-26742 GCA_004027715.1 Plecturocebus donacophilus | reverse complement strand
TTGCTTGTCACCAAGGTCAGAGTGCAGCAGCCTCATTTCAGCTCACTGCAACCTCGACCCCTGGGTTCAAATGACTAATGATTCTTCTGCCTCAGCCTCCCAAGTAGCTAGGATTACAGGTGCACACCACCACGCCCAGCTAATTTTTGTATTTTTAGTAGAGATGGGGTTTCGCCATATTGGCCAGGCTGGTCTTGAACTCCTGACCTCATGATCCTCCTGCCTCAGCTTCCCAAAGTGCTGGGATTACAGGCATGAGCCACCACGCCCTGCCTATGGCCTAAGTTTTTAAGCAATCAATATTTCTGAATTTGTACTACAAACACTAAAGAAACATAATACAGAAAAGTACAGGAAAAAAACAGGCAACAACTTAGGTATAAAGAAGGGGGTTATTTCTCCATTTGTTGAATGCATCTCTGTCAGGAACTACAAGGAAGTTTAAATCTACAACTTCAGACATTTACTGGTAAAGTGGATCTTTGGTATTCAAGGAGATAAGCTTACAAGCACCACATCAGCAGACTCAGACTTTCCCAGGCCTTGAGTTTCCTAATCCTTAATTCCTTTTATTGTAGGTTGAGCTATTTCCTTTAAACTAACTTCTTCCATAGAATGACTTATCATGAGGGAGAAATAATCAAATATTTACTTGATATGTTAACTTGGTTGTAATCAATTACTGCAAATCTTACTCTTACGTGCTCTGAGATACCTTAGTAAAACAAATTCTGCACTTCCTGCAAAACTGAGAAAGCATGTTTGCTTTTCCTCCTTTCTAATAGGAGCAGATAGGTTTTCACTGCATTAAATAACAGAATATCTTAGTACCAGTGACAGAATCCAATCCAAATTTCAGTGCAAGCCTGTGAGATCCTCCAAATTCAATCCATGGCTCCAGCCATACCATTTCTAACCAGATATCAGACAAACCATGCTTGTATCTTATGTCTTTACTGTTTCTGTGTTCGCATTTGCAAATTCTTTTATGACTAAATCCCTTTTGTCTAAATTTTTTTAAAGTCCATTTGAAAGCCCTTTTTCCCACCAAGGCTCCTCTGACCTCTTCAGTGCAAATTGCCACTTCTGTTTCCTTCATGTGCTTGGGAAGAGTTGAATTCAGATTTAGGTCATGGGGATTTGAATCTTGGCTCTGTGAGTGTCTTGAGTGCTGAACTTTAGAAAATAGATTTAATCTCTCTGAAAATCCCTGTCCTCATCAAACATCTACTTTACAAGGCCATTGTGAAAATCAAGTGAGAGTTTACATGAACAGTTTAGTATCTTATTATGCTATCAACATGGCCATTGGATCACACATTATATTTTCATCTGTTTCATGTATGCATGTCATTGCCCTAAATAAACAAAAAACTGGATACTTTTTTATCTACCATAATCTCTGACAAATAACATTTCCTAAACACTCTTTGAATACTACTTAAGTTCTCAAATTTACTCCCTTTCAGATTTCTTTATTTCTTTCCTCTGACGTCTCTGGTATGCCATCTGCACATTTCACGCTGCAGTTACAGATCATTTAAAATGTATGAAATTCTGTGCTAGGTGAACGTGAAACAGTTCTTTGCCCTTAGGAGTCGATCTAATTATGGAAACAAACAAACTCTCACCATATAGGATGATATGCAACAACAAAAGTTAAATACTAAACTTGACCTTGAAGGACAAGTCAGAGAAGCACCACAGAGAACATGGCATGTCTTATTTAGAAGAGTTTCACCCTGAAGTGGCTTCAAAGATTGAAGATAGGGACACCACACACTACTCAGAATAAAACGTCTTCCACCACACACATTACTATAGAGAAATAAAATCAGTTTTGTGAGATTTGACCTGAGAAAGCCATGAAGCATGAGAAACAGCAGCAGATACGAGTAACTAGCATTGGTTTTGGAGCTGGTCACACCTGGGGTTATCCCACTAAACAGTGGCCATGTTTATTTTTACATTTTTTATTGTCTATATTTGAGGTGTGCATGATTTAATATACGTATACATGGTGAAATGCTTACTACATAAATACACCTACGTGCCCACAAAAATTTAAAAAATTTTTTTAAATTATTACTATAGTCAAATTGATGTATTGGTCTCTTACATAGGGGTGTGTGTGTGTGTGTGTGTGTGTGGTGAGAACACTTGAAATCTCTCTTAGCAAATTACTGATACACAATACAGTATTTATACCTATAGTCATGTTGTACCTTAGATCTTTAGCCTTCTTCATCCTACGTAACTGTAACTTTGTCCCTTTTGGCCGTCATCTCCCCATTTCCCCAGCCTCCTTGCCCTTGGTAAACACGATTCTACTCTCTTTGTATGTATTCAACATTTTTGGATTCCACATATAAGTGAGATCAGTATGCAGTGTTTTTCTTTCTATACTGGCTTATTTCACTTAGCATAACGTTCTCAGGTTTATCCAGGCTGTAACAAATACTGGCCATATTATTTTGTTTATTTTCTACTCTGCATTTGTCCTCAGAAACAAATGAAATAATATCTACATGAAGGGTCATTGGAAGATTAAATAGGCCATGTATATTAAGTACTGCGTAAGTGCTTGGTAAATAGTAAATATATCATTTCATAGAAAGAAAAATATTGCACTGCTTATTCAGTTAACATAATCACTGAGGTGTTAATGTACAAAAATGTAACCGTAATTATTAGAATAAAATAATAATCTTACTTGGCATTGTTCGCAACATTCTCCTAAAGCACATTGAAAACTTCCTTTGATTTTACATGTTTTAGCATCACAGCAAATATTGGTACATTCCTAAGAAATATGAGAAACAAATATAAATGCAACATTACTTTTTTGTTCCAGTTCAGCACAATTTGTAATGTAATATATTCATCAGGCATATGTTACTTTCATGAAGTTTGAATATGACCTTTTCAAAATTAAAGATAAAGAAATACAGAAAACCTGAAATTTTGGAGCAACTGATGGTTTGCTATTTATCTCAGTTCCACTTACATTATTTTTCTATTAACTACTTCAATCAGTTTCCAATAATATTAAGGAAAGACCTTTTCTTTTTGGCAAAATATGAAGAAAATAACACAGTTCTTAAGATTTGTGTAATGATGGAACAGAATTCCTTCAACTCATCAATTATGTATATATCTAGCAGTAAATCCAATTGCTAGAATATCTACTGAAAAGCTAAAGATAGAGCTCTTTATCTAACTTTAATACTTAATTCAAGTGTGCTTGAAGCAAAAGACTTTGTCTTGGTTTCTCTGCTTTGTTTCAGAATCCTGCCTGCACAAGGTATTGGAGAAAGTCCTCCCTCAAAAATGTTCTCTGCAGCTGTCTAGATTCCCTTAGAAGAGTGATAGTTGTAGAGGTATAACATTTTAGGCTTAAAACTCTTGCCCTTAGTTCAAATATAATCATCAACCAGGACAGACTGTTTTTTTCTCATAGAGTGAATGAAAACATAATCAAATATATAATCATACTTCAAAGTTACTGAAAGCCAATACCCTGAAGCCTCGATATATTACTTATATTAAGCATTAATAACGTGGAAGCAGAGGTCCTATTCAAAATCCCAGCTGCCCTGTGAATAGGGTCAGGACAGAACTTCTGATGGTAATAACCTCTGAGTCCCAAAGCAGGAAGGGCTACACCAGATCCCTGTGCTGAGTGCTCTTGGGTTTCAGAGCTAGAAAAAGATACATTTGAAACTACATCTTGGCTCCTCCGTTTGCCAGCCCAGTGACCTTGAACCATCAGGCCATGTGTACTCTGAGGACTCTCACAGAGTTGTGTCGATGCTTGGTAAGTCATAGTCACATAAGAAACTTAAAGTACTTTACTCAGAAAGGGAGGGAGGAGGATGCAAAGCCCAAGTTAGTAAATAGGCCTTAAAAAAGGAATGAGGATCAAACCCTGGGAGAAAAATTAGCAAGGCCTGTTCAGCAGTACAGGATTCCTTGTCAAAAAGGTTTTCCTGGAAAATACCTACAAATGGACATACCCAAAATGACCAAAAAACCTACAGTGTTATAGTGGGCCACACCTTCTTTTAGAGTAGTTTATCTTCTTATCGATAGAAAAACAACTAGATCGATTTAGAAAGTGATTGGCGGTACCTCAGAAGTCCCACAATCACAGTCCTCTCCCATTTCCACCAACTGGTTCCCACAAATCGGGGTGGATATGATATCTGCACGCAGTGGAGCATTGAAGAGGCAATTTGGTAATTTATCTTGAAAAAACTTGTCATAGCTGACACGGCTGCAGGAGCTGAAGTCTGTGGGTATGTGGAAGCTGTGAAGATAAGGAAAGACAAACCTGGAATGTAGTCCTGCTTAGCATATGGGAAGCAGTATCTGAAATTCGGTGCAATTACACCCACAGCCTGCCCTAAAAGACAAAATCCAATCCACTGACCAACTGCTGAATCAAGCTCATTTCCATGTCTGAATTAACCCACTTGGGTGGACACGAACACTTCCAACTTCATGAGAAAATAGAGTCCTATTTCAAAACGTAGCATCCAGGCCACTTTTAATAAAACAAAAATGACTCTGACTTCTCCAGATAATCTTAGATCATTTTGGGGTTGTGAAGTCCTACAGGTAACAAAATAATATTGATTTACGTGTCTCGGAATTCACTTTCCTTTAGAGGAATTCCTATTGATAGGATCTTTCATCCCACATAGAAAGATGAGGTTTAAAACTCATAATGGAAGAGAAAGATAACTTAAGCTCTGTAACTGGCATGCAGCCATATGCTGTTATGTGAAGGGGCTCTGGAGACTAACCCTAGCTTGAGTGGGCTGAGGGAGGAAATGAAAATAGAAAAGAGGAAATAAATAGTTTATAGAATGAGCTGTTGGAATAGAAAAGAGGACATGAATATATAAAAAAAGTTTGTGAGATTTTTAAAGATAAGATTGCCTGAAAATTTTGCCTAAGTCAGGGTAGGAATGTGTGATATCTTTTCATAGACTGTCTTCATTGTCCTATAAGAAGTTTCTTCTTTAATTAGATTTTTATTCTAGAACCCTTTTCCGAGCACCATCTATTCTGAACTTACGGAAAACCTGATAAATGCTAATAATTTTTCTGAAGCCAGGTCTTATATAGATAAGATGAGGATAAAATGAGGAATCGCCCCCAGAGCAGAGAGACAATATTTTTAAATTATGTCTTAGTTACTGAAAAATGTTATATATAGATGAGATGGCTTGGCACAAATGCACATTTATTTAATCACTCAAAAACTTGAACACGTTGTTGCGGATGACCTAAAGAGTAGTAGAGCCCAGGGTGAATCAAAACCAGGGCTACACAGCATGCCCCCAGAGAGCCCCACCTCAGTGCTTTGTCCATCACACATCTTGTAGAAGGGCACTTGCAAGAATGGTTGTCATGAAACATTCCAAAGTTGTGGCCCATTTCATGGGCCATTGTCCCTGCAACTCTAAGAAGATTGTCACTGTGGTCCTAAGGGTATGAAAGAAGAAAAAGATACTCTGATTTTCAAATGGACTTAAAATTTACTCTACGTGCTCGTGCGCTCTCTCTCTCTCTCTCTCTCTGTCTCTTTCTCTTTCACACAAACACACAACTAAGTAGAACTGAATGCACATCACAGTATATATGGTCTGCCCTTTGCTCTGTGAGTAGGTTCCTATAATGAAGGAAATTGTTCTGGCTTTCCTCCCATGAAAGATGACAGCAAATTTACATCTACAATGATAATAAATAAGAACTTTTTTTTTTTAAGTGATTGATCTCCCTTCCCTATGACTTCCTTTTTAGAAGTCTTTGATGCATTTGGCCATTAGGGATCTAAAATTGTTTGTCAACCTAGCACTTTAGCTTTATTTATATCTTTCTCAATTCCATTATTGCCAAGAGTAGACATGAGTCAATTAAAAACCTCCCCCATTGCATGAAGTCCAGCCTCTGGCCAACTTGTTCACCAGATTGTTTCTGGTTTGAGGTGCTTGTACTCAACTCCAAGCTTGCAGATAAATTAGAGCTTGCAGCTATAAATCATCCAGGAGCAATAAAACAATGTAGGAGAATCACTGCTGGTTAAGGGAACAAGAATCTGCTAGTAACATCCACCTATAGAAGTCTGATTGTCTTATCTGCTTCATCTCAAAGAACTAGATGTAAAGTTTGATAAAGGACAGTACAAGATTGGCAAACAAGGCACAGCTGTGTAAGTTGGGAAGTCGATACTTACACTCTTTATATTCTTTCATTCTTTTGAGATGAATGTGGTAAACTCTCCTAGATAGCAATATGGACCTCTCCAAATGAGGAAAAATGCAAGCCAGAAAGCCCAAGAAAAATTAAAATGTGTTTAGAGACTTTTCAGATTGTGTATCTGAATTTCCTTTAAATTTAAGATTTCTTTCTTTAAATAACTGTTTTCCTAAATTAAATGATTTATGCCCTCAAATGACCTCCATTCTGTCTTCACCCTCTCTAAATCCTACCTACTTTTTGAGGGCCATCTCTTTTTTTTTTTTTTTTTTTTTTTTTTTTTTTTTTTTTTTTTTTTTTTTTTTTTTTTTTTTTTTTTTTTTTTTTTTTTTGACATGGTGTCTTGCTCTTGTTGCCTAGGCTGCAGTGCAATGGCACAATCTTTGCTCACTGCAACCTCCACCTTCCGGGTTGAAGCAGTTCTCCTGCTTCAGCCTTTCAAGTACCTGGAATTACAGGTGCCCACGACCACCCCCAGCTGCCTTTTTGAATTTTTAATAGAGACGGGGTTTTGCCATGTTGGACAGGCTGGCCTCGAACTCCTGGCCTCAGGTGTTCCACCTGTCTCGGCCTCCCAAAATGCTGGGATTACAGGATGAGGTCCATCTTAATGTAACTTTTCTTGACCATGTTAATTTTCGTCAACAATCCTCTCTTATGAATTCCTAGCATTGTTTTCGATTCTGTAAATGAGCACTAAGCTGCCTACTATATGTTAGAACTATTGCTTTAAGTAGGCAAATTTCTCTTCCAATTTTATGGCAAACTATTTTAAGTTTGAAAATATGTACTTTACTACTTCTGCATATCCATGAAGCCTATTATGAATCTGGACTCAAAAGATACTCACTAAAAAATATGTTAATTCCATTTCTACCTAGGATGTAGAAACCTGGAAAGAACATTTTTACACTAACAAGGACAAGGCAGATAGGCAACTATAACTTCCCTTGAGTCCACCAGTAAGTTTAGATTACAGGACATCCAAAGGTCTGTGAAAATATATTCAAAATGAAAGTAAGATAAAGCCTTCCTTAGACAAAACTGAAAGAATTTACTGTATTATAAGGAATGTTTTTAAGATGCCCTTGAAATGACAAAATATATACTAGATAGAAATTCAGATTTTTATAGAGAATAAAGAATGCTGAGAATGCAATAAAACTTTTTTTAAATTCTAAGTTCACAGGTACAAGTACAGGATTGTTACGTAGGTAAACTGTGTCATGGGGGTTTGTTGTGCAAATGAAAACTAATTTTTTTATTTTAAATTGCAATGAAAGATGGATCTCTAAAGCAGAACTAGTAATGTATTGTGTATTTTTGGTGATATAAAGTTAAACATGATAATAGCACAGTAGATGGGAAGGAAGAGTTAGCGACATACTCTTAACAAGTCTGTACACAACATGTGCAGCAGTATACAACTATTTCAAGGTAAACTGATGGGTAGAGGTGTATGATTAAATCCTCAAGTAACCATTGAAAACAGTGTTGTCAATGAAAGCTAAAAATGAAGATAAATACAATTATTTTTAAAAACTCTTTTTTTTCCTTAAGGCCAAAAACCAAAGACTACATGGAGTAGAAAACACCAAGAGGGAACATTTTTAGTTCAACAATGTCAATTATTATATTACATATAAATGATCTAAATTTAACAAACAAAAGACTGTCAGATTCGATGAAAAAGTAAAACCCAAATACACACTATCTATCAGAAATCTTCTCTAAACATAAAGAAAAACACGGATTAAAAAGTAAAGGATATATCATCCTACATTAGTCAGAAAATGTTGAAGTAACCATAATATCTAACAAAATAGACTTCAATGAATATTTTACAGATAAATATTTCAGGATCCTGACACGATGAAAGGGTCAATTTTCCAAGAAGACGTTAACAGCTAGACTTATTTATACAACTATACGTATCTATCTAACAACAGAATTTCAAAAAAACATGAACTAAAATCTTAGAGGATTGAAAGAAGAAATAGGCAAATTTATAATTATACTTGGTTACGTCAATGTTCTCTATCCATTAAAATTTAAATGACCCAAATAATACAATAAATTAATTTGACATGATTGACAATTACAGAAAACACCATTCAGCCACAGGAAATAATTATTTTCTAGTTTATAGGAAGCATTGACCAGGATCAAACCTCAAAATAACTACAAATATTAAAATTCTATGAAGTATGTTCCCAGCCCCAATAGAATTAAACAGAAAATCAACAATAGAAATTATTATAGCACACTTAAATATATGACTCAAAGAAGAGATTAAAAAATATTTTTGAACTAAACAAAAATAAAAGCACACATATCTAAATATCTTGCATAAGCAGTGCATGGTGAGAAATTTATAGCATTAAAGAATAAATTTGATGCAGAATAAGCAAAAGGGTGGAAATTAAAACGGAAATCAATAAAATTGAGAACAGAAAAATGTAGAGAGCATCAATGAAACAAACGCTGCTTTTTCTTTAAAGAAGATCAATAAACTAAGAAACCCCTAGCCAGACTGACCACAAAAAAGGACACACAATAATAATAATAGGAATGAGACAGAGAGGATGTCATTAAAAAATCTGCAAATATTGAATGAATAAAAAAGGATGTTAACAAAAGATTTTTGTCATCTTGAATAAACAGCTTTCTTTAAAGACATGAACTACCAATATTCACTCAAGTAGAGATAGATGTGAATGGAAGAAATTAAATGCGTAGTTAATCATTCCAAAAGAAAACTCCAGTTCCATATGATTTTACTCGTGTATTGTATCAACATTTTTGAAAGTAATAATACCAACTGTACTTCAATATTTCAGAAAATCAAACAGGTGGAACCATATCCCAACTCATTTGTGGCTAACTTTACTATGATAATAAAACCTAAAAACACATATTACAGGAGAATAATATTACAGATCAATAATACTCATGAATATAGATGCAAAGACTCTAAAGATATATTAACATGTTGAATTAAACAATATGTTTAAAAGATAATGTATTGTGACTATGTTGCATTTACCCTGGAATGCAAAATTAGTTCAACATTTGAAATCAAGGTTATTTACCATGTCAACAGACTAAAGGAGGAAAACTATCATGATCTCCTCTACAGATTTTTGAAAAAGCATTTGGTAACCGTAAATGATAGAACCAACCATTTATCATCATACAAACCTGAACAATGCCAACAGAATGATAAGGAGAGCACATTGTAGACATAAACGCAAGACCCACAGTCGTTCCAGCAAGTTCTGTGGCTCTGCAAGAAAGGAATAAGTTGATATAACAAATTATGCTTAGCTCTATTTTTATAGGCAATTCAACCAAAACTCTTAATGGTTAGCAGAAAAACTCACTGTGAACCATCACTCTCATATTTTTCTTCAGTTTTTGAATTTGCATAAGGCATTTTTCTATAGAATGGCTTTTGTGTCACTTAAGATCCAAACACCTAGATAAAATCATGTTGCATAGTTTCTGTCCCTTCTGATTATAACACTTTTCATTGTGAAATAGATCCCTTGTGAAGAAAAAGAAAGGCTTTTTTTGATCCTAATGTTTGTGTATATCTTCTTTTGATACTAGCATTACCACACACGCTTTGTTTTTATTTATATTTTGTTCATGTATTTTTAAATCATATACTTTTGTTTTATATTAGCACTGTTTTAAGTACAGGAGGTTTAGAGATTGGGCACATTTTGAAAGTATTTGTATTATTGATCATTTATATTATTCACATAACTTTTATACTGGAGAGGGGTTTGAATCATTTGCACTTACGTAGATAATCTTTAGTAATTTTAATCTTCCTTTTTGGTTCCTTTTAATTTTTCTATTAATCTTGAATAATTTCATGCTCTTTCCTTTTAGTTTCTTGGCTATCTGTATGAGATCCTGGCTCTTATTTGTCTCTAGAAATTTGCAAAGTTTGCATCAAGTTTTTAATATCCTTAGAAGATGCATTTACATGGGAAATTGAACCTGTATTTTCCCATAAAACAGTATTAAAAATAGAGAATATCAATTCTGCTATGTAAAATGATAAAATTAGAAAACCATCCAACTTTCCATTTCCTGAAGATTTTATCTCTCTAATCAGATTTCAGATACTTATTTTTAAAATATATTTTTCATTATGCATGTTTAAAAGATTTATGTTATCTGTATTCTCTTTTAAAATTATATCATAAAGTTATTTACACTTTATTCTACATTTTTGCGGTTTCAATTCTCCCCACTTGCTCATTTGCAAAAAATAACAATTCCTTTATTTTGAAGTTATCTATTCTGGTATATCTTTAAAGTGAATAGAGTATATTTTGATGCTACCATTTTTACCTACTTATACCCAAATATAGGTATCTTTTGTTAATTTGGTAAATGGTAAGACTTGAATTGCATAACTGGAAAAACAAATATTTCCTTTCATTGTATCTTTAATCTGTTTTCATTTTTTTCTGATTTCTTCAAGGAATCTATTCTTGGCATGTATCACCATTTATTTTTACCTATACATTTATCATCTCATCTATTATTTTTAACCTTCTACACTATTACTGTACAGTAATGGCATATTCAGCAATTTGTCTGGCTCTGGTGCCAGGCTAGTAAGAGTTCAAGTCCCTCAATACTCACCAGCTATGAGACCTTGGAAAGTTACTAAGTGCCCCCGACAAGAATGGGTTCTTGAGTCTAAAACTCACCTTTCTAAGTTAAGAAACTGTATCAGATACTTTCCAAAGACGGCCCCCTAACAAACCAGCCTTGCAGTCTTCTCAGCCTGAGCAGTGCCTTCCCCTTGAATCTGGATTGGCCCTACAACTTACCCTTGATTAAGAGACTGTACCAGTAGTGACACCCTGTGACTTTTGTAGTTAGGTCATAAAAAGCCTTGATGCAATATCTTTTGCATCTTGAATTGCTTATTCTGAGAAAAGCTAGACACCTAGTAATAAGTCCACATACTCTAAGACAGCCATATTGAAGGAAGCTCAAGTTAGGTACATGAAAGCTGATATAGAGGGAGACATGACCAACCAGACTCACTGTTTCAGCCAAATGAGCCCAGATGCCAGTTATATAAGTGAAGAAGCCTTATTTCAAGCCCAGAAATTCTGGGCTGATTTGTTAGGCAGTAACAGATGACCAGCACAGAAATATTAACTAATTCTGGCAGGACATAGTTCACTGATTTCCCATGAAATTTGTGGTTTTCTTGGGTAACAGATTCTCCAGTAACTTCAAGTCAATTCTTACTGCTTCCTTCTATCTAATTTCAATTAAATATTATCCAGCTATCCAGCAGCATTTTCTTGACCCTTTTGAGGTACATACTCCAGTCTCATAAAATTTACAGCCATTAGATTTATTTCCCATATTGTTCTTAACTGGTCATTTCAGCAGGAAGTAAATTAGGGAAAATGTGGGGTTACAATATAACACTCAATTTTTCTTCTAATAATACCTTAGAGGTTTCTTCCAACTTGAGCCTAAAGTCAATCAATTCTTTTTTAAACACTGAATCAAAAACTCTCTTACATAAACTTGTCTTTTCTTCCTGTATACCCAATAAAAACAAACTTTTTGTGAATCGTTGCAAAATATTTGGCCCTGTCTTTTCTTTAAAAACAAAAAGAGAATATTTGGATCCAAAATAAACACATATTTGACATATAATCCCAGTAAGTGCTTTATAAATGTCTACTCCCCTATGTATACACCTCACTTTGCCAAGGCTCAGAAAAAGCTACCACTAAATACCATGTAGTGTGCAATGGAGGAAAATCTGTACATACGTGATTAACTGAGCAATATCATGATGCTTTCTTCTCAAGAGAACACTCCCCCTCCATTTAGAAAAATTTTCCAAGGTGAAGCTTGCATTTGGGGTTATCTTTATCTTATCCTTGTCAGTCCAGATTTCCATGCCAACTAAGGCCACATGAGTATTGAGCTTTTTATAAAGCTGTCCAAAGACAATATATGGCAAAGAATGACTTGTAATGGTAATACTGTTTTTAAACATTTTCAAAGTATTTTATATTTTTAAACATTTATAACAGCAGTATATAAAAACCTTATTTCCAAGCATATTTGTGAAACAGAATGTATCTGTTATTTCGTAGATACTAAAACTACCATTCAAACCAAAAACAGATACACTAAGATAGTTTAGGTCTGTAAACTCTTTTTTATGGGGAAAAAGGGCCCTATTAAGACAAAATATTCTTTCTTGTGCTCCTAAGATACACTTTAATTTTGTGTCAGTGGCCCATGATTATGGCTTCAATTGCCTATATGTTTTTCAGTGCTCCTAGAGTCAGAATATTTGAGAATTAGCGAAGTTGGCTCAGTACCAGTAGAGGCATTAGTGAAGTAACATGATATGATGAAATGTTATACATTGATGCATTTACAATAAGCTAAGCAGTTGCTATAGTTTAAATGTTTGCCTCCCCTAAAATTTATATGTTGAAATCCTAAACCCCAAGGTGATGGTGTTATTAGAAGGTGGGGCCTTTGGAAGGTGATTACATCATGAGAGTGGGGCCTCATGAATGAAATACTGGATTTTCCCTTCCATCATATAAAGGCACAGTGAGAAAGCAGCTGACAATCTTCACCAGAAACCAAATCTTGATGGAACTTGATTTGGACTTCCCAGCCCCCAGAACTATGAGCAGTAAGTTGCTGTCATTTATGAGCTACCCTGTTCATGTATTTTCAGACTGAGACATGGTCCTCTAACCTTAAACATGGATTGAACCACATAACCCACAATGCATATGGGATAAACTTTAGAAATAATGAGTTAAGCTTATGACACAATGTGCTTACTCCAGGATAAAAGCTGAAATTACTCCTATAGTTTCTAAAAGTGCACAGTGACAGACATTTTCCCCAGCAACTTTCTGCTAAAACCCTTAAATATTTGTTTTTTAAAAAGTTTGGTCAACAAGAAAAACCTTTGAGGAATGCTGTTACCGAAAGTGAAGTTAAAAATTCAGCCACGTTATCATCCTTCACTTGATTATTCCCTCAATATCCTTGTTCCTATCTTGCTTAATTTTACTCATCTCACAAAACTCCAATCCTGGTTAAAAGCAACTTGCCCTCTACATGTCTCCTCCTTCTGCCCTTGAATACAGGGGAAAACACATCGTTTTGATTGCTCTCTTTAAAGCTGTGACCATTAGCCTCAAGTAGTTCTTAACACTCTCCGGCAAAATTGCTGTATTTTAAAATTCATTTACATACTGTTTTCTGCACACCTGTTTTATACTCTTCTTTCTTAATAATTCTGACATTTTCTTTAAATCAGACTTTCACAGTTGTCCTTGCTTCCACATTCATTGAGAGTTTAAGAGCAATCTGAAGGGAACGTCCATAAGCTCCCACCACCAGTCTATCTCCTCACCTATTCTTGTCCAAACTCCCTGCACCTCCCCATCTGCTATATGAATGAACAACCTCTAAGTATAAGGCCAGTTTCTCCACTCATGTACTAAATGACCCATATCTCCCCCACTCAAGATTATTCCAACAATTCTTCTGTCTTTCCTGCATTATCACTGTTTAGCCCTTCACAAATTATTCCCATCAGCATAGAAAATAAATTAGTTTTTTTTTCACATATATTGACTATGGTAATCACTTGCCTATCTATATGTGTATCAAAATAAGTATATTACAGCATTATGTTTTACAACAGAAAATTAGAACATTTATAGGATACCACAAAGAGACTCATCCATTTCAAAATAAGTATGCTAACTATATAGCCACAAACAGAAAAATAAGAATTAGTATTTAATATTAAAGATTGTAAAATTTTTAAAATATTTTTGAAACTAGAAAACACAATCATATCTAAAGAACATAGTCAACAGTTGTATGACTCAGATGGGTTTGGAAATCTGACAATGTATATTGAAACTTCATGGCTATCCTCTTCTCACTTTGTGGTCTTAGGTTGCTTTGTTTCTGAGAATATGTTTCCTTAGTTCTACATTAGACTTTGGTAATATTTAGGATTGTTCTGGAGGTTATGTGAGATAGTTGTTTATGAAACATGCTATTGTGACAGTGCTTGACACTTTTTAATTTTTTTCCCCTCTGAACCAGCTTTCTGTTGGGATCTCATCTCCAGCATTTTCTTTACTTTTTTTTTTTTATTTAGGTGCATACTATATCTGGCATTTCTCTCATGTTATCCCACCCCACCCTCCCCTCCCTCCCCACTCCCTGCTATTTCTCCCTTACCCCCCACAACTGCCTCCAGTGTGTGATGCTCTTCTCCCTGAGTCTATGTGTTCTCCTTGTTCAACGCCCAACTAGAAGTGAGAACATACGGTGCTTGGCTTTCTGTTCTTGTGTCAGTTTGCTGAGAATGATGGTTTCCAGATTCATCCAAGTCCTTACAAAAGACACGAACTCATTGTGTTTTATGGCTGCGTAGTATTCCATGGTATATATGTACCAAATTATCTTTGTCCAGTCTATCATTGATGGGCATGTGGGTTGGTTCCAGGTCTTTGCTATTGTACACAGAGCTGCAATGAACATACATGTGCATGGGTTTTTATAGTGGAATGATTTATAGTTCTTTGGGTATATACCCAGTACTGGGATTGCTGGGTCAAATCGAATTTCTATTTCTAGATCCTTGAGATATCGCCACACTGTCTTCCACAATCATTGAACTAATTTACACTCCCACCAACTGCGTAAGAGTGTTCCTATTTCTCCACATAGTCTCCAACATCTGCTGTCTCCAGATTCTTGAATGATCACCATTCTAACTGGCATGAGATAGTATCTAAGTGTGATTTTGATATGCATTTCTCTAATGACCAATGATGATGAGCATTTTTTCATATGTTTGTTGGCTTCATATATATCTTCTTTTGAAAAGTGTTTGTTCATATTCTTCACCCACTTTTGAATGGCTTGTTTTTTTCTTGTATATCTGTTTTAGTTCTTTGTATATTGTGGATATTAGCCCTTTGTCAGATGAGTAGATTGCAAAAATTTTTTCCCATTCTGTTGGTTGGCAGTTGACTCTAATGATTGTTTCTTTTCTTGTACAGAAGCTCTGGAGTTTAATTAGATCCCATTTACCTATCTTGTCTTTTATTGCCATTGCTTTTGGTGTTTTAGTCATGAAGTCCTTGCCTATGCCTATGTCCTGGATGGTTTTGCCTAGGTTTTCTTTTAGTGTTTTTATGGTGTTAGGTTTTATGTTTAAATCTTTGATCCATCTGGAGTTAATTTTAGTGTAAGGTGTCAGGTAGGGGTCCAGTTTCTGCTTTCTGCCCACGGCTAGCCAGTTTTCCCAACACCATTTATTAAACATGGAGTCCTTTCCCCATTGCTTGTTTTTGCTGGGTTTGTCAAAGATCAGATGGTTGTAGATGTGTGGTGTTTCTTCTGGGGTCTCTGTTCTGTTCCATTGATCTATGTCTCTGTTTTGATACCAGTACCATACTGTTTTGATTGCTGTACCCTTGTAGTATAGTTTGAAGTCTGGCAGTGTGATGCCTCCAGCTTTGTTCTTTTTGCTTAGGATTGTTTTGGCTATGTGGGGTCTTTTGTGATTCCATATGAAGTTTAAAGTGATTTTTCCATTTCTGTGAAGAAGGTCAATGGTAGCTTGATGGGGACAGCGTTGAATCTATAGATTACTTTGGGCAGTATGGCCATTTTCACGACATTAATTCTTCCTAACCATGAGCATGGAATGTTTCTCCATCTGTTTGTGTCCTCTCTTATTTCACTAAACAGTGGTTTGTACTTCTTCTAGAAGAGGCCCTTTACATCCTTTGTTAGTTGTATTCCTAGGTATTTTATTCTCTTTGTAGTAATTGTGAATGGGAGTTTGCTCTTGATTTGGCTGTCTTTAAGTCTTTTATTGATATATAGGAACGCTTGTGATTTCTGCACATTGATTTTGTATCCTGAGACTTTGCTGAAGTTGCTTAACAGTTTGAGAAGATTTTGGGCTGAGACAGTGGGGTCTTCTAGATATACAATCATGTCATCTGCAAATAGAGACAGTTTGACTTTCTCCTTTCCTAATTGAATACACTTTATTTCTTTTTCTTGCCTGATTGCTCTAGCTAGAACTTCCAATACTATGTTGAATAGGAGTGGTGAAAGAGCGCATCCTTGTCTAGTGCCTGATTTCAAAGAGAATACTTGCAGCTTTTGCCCATTCAGTATAATATTGGCTGTAGGTTTTTCATATATAGCTTTTATCATTTTATGATACATTCTATCAATAACTAGTTTATTGAGAGTTTTTAGCATGAAGGGCTGTTGAATTTTATCGAAGGGCTTCTCTGCATCTATTGAGATAATCATGTGGTTTTTGTTTTTAGTTCCATTTATGTGATGGATTACATTTCTGGATTTGTGTATGTTGAACCAGCCTTGCATCCCCGGGATGAAGCCTACTTGGATGTGATGGATAAGCTTCTTGATGTGCTGTTGCAATCTGTTTGCCAGTATTTTATTGAAGATTTTTGCATCGATGTTCATCATGGATATTGGCCTGAATTTTTCTTTTTTAGTTGAGTCTCTGTCTGGCTTTGGTCTCAGGATGATGTTGGGCTCATAAAATGAGTTAGGGAGGATTCCCTCCTTTTGTATTGTTTGGAATCGTTTCAGAAGGAATGCTACCAGCTCTTCTTTGTACATCTGGCAGAATTCGGCTATGAACCCATCAGGACCTCAACTTCTTTTGGTTGGTAGGCTATTGACTGCTGCCTCTACTTCAGCCCTTGTTATTGGTCTATTCAGGGTTTCAACTTCCTCCTCGTTTAGGCTTGGTAGAGTACATGTGTCTAGGAATTTATTCATTTCTTCCTGGTTTACTGGTTTATGTGAGTAGAGCTGTTTGTAGTAATCTCTCATGGTAGTTTGTATTTCTGTGGGATCAGTGGTGATATCCCTTTTATCATTTTTTATTGCATCTACTTGATTTTTCTCCTTTTTCTTTTTTATCAATCTGGCTAGCGGTCTATTTTGTTGATCCTTTCAAAAAAACCAGCTCCTGGATTTATTGATTTTTTTGAAGGGTTTTTTCTGTATCTCCTTCAGTTCTGCTCTGATCTTATTTCTTGTCTTCTGCTAGTTTTTGGTCTTCAGCATTTTCTTAGTGAATTTTTGGAAAACACAATGCACCCAAATAAAACCAGTTTTTATGTCCTCTTATACCTGAGAATAGTGTGGCAGGTAAATAAGAAACGTGTTGGTTTATGGCATTAATATTCATGTTCACTTAAGTAAGAAAAGTTGTGGTCATCCCAGTCAGCCACATCGGTCTCAGGGTCCATGTCTTTCCCTCCCTGCTTCATGTGCATTCATTGAAAAACCCAAAGGCATCTCCTAGCAAATTATTTAAAACTGCAGGTAATAAAATATGTCTTACCATGTTGACATAATTAGCCATCTCAAACACCCTCTTTCTGATCTCATCTTGATTCTCATTGTACTTTTTAAACTAAAAAATTAAGAAAGAATATGGACATTGATAAAAATTAATATACTTGGAAGGTTAAGAAAACAACTTCTCTTATGTTATTGATTTTAATTAAAGATTAGCTATTAAAGTTAATTGAAAGTTAGAATTAAATTGATACCTATTCATCTAGCTACATTAAAGCACTTTGGGAGTGAATAAGATGTTTCTCTTCTGAAGTACTAGTTCAGTATAAAGCTCTAAAGAATTATTACAAATGTATTTTCACGAAAATTCTATGATTTTCTAAGCTGTGCAGATTTATCAAAAGGAATATCTTATTAATTTAAGAGAGAGATATATGGACAGTACATGAATTAGGCACAATAAGTAAGGTCAGAGCTTTAGGGCCTGAGCTAATAGTTGACTTACATTTCCATACATATGTGGATTCCACATTTAGAAAATCCAGTATATGAAAATGCACTGTTATATAAAACAGTGACTATCACCAATGATTTGCCTTTTCAGAGGATTCCATTCACTAAGCTTTCATATTGACCAATATAAGCTTTTATGTTGTATCCCTAATGAGAATAATTTCTAATTTACAAATGATTTAACAACTTAACAGAAGGCAAAATGACAGAAGAATTTAATTGGAAACTAAGTTAGGTGCTATAAAGTCAATAAGAAAATAGCATTATAAGGGCCAACAATTCAATTTATGAAAATCATATCAATTGCCCTGATCTCTCCAAAAGGAAGAAATCATGTCAGCTTAATTACAAATGTCAAATTTCATAGGTTTAGAAAAATTTGTAACCCTATCTCATATTCGTGATTCTTTAAATCTCATCCAGACATTTCATATTTCACATAATAAATATATGTAGATGAGAGTTTTGAAGTACAACATAGGTATCTCATATACTTACCTCACCATTATCCAGGACCAAATAATATTCTATATATTTCTCATGTTCACGAACCTTCCCATCATTCAATTTCTGAAATATAAAGAGAACAATTACCAATACGACATCTTTTTCCACACGAGTTCATCTATTATTTAACATGTGTAATTTTATAAGCTGTTGGTTGTTACCTGCTTGATACCTGGAGTAAAGGCAGACAATATTAGCATTTAAACACTAATTCAACACGCAGTATTATCTACCGACAAGGCTCAGAATTTTGGAGTTGAAGGAGCACCGCAATATTCTGGTCTGAGTCTTTCATTTTATCAAGGGGTCTAAATTATTATGTTACTAATAGGTGAGCTATAAATAAAACCAAAGTCTGTCTATTGTTTTAAACAGTAGACTTCTTCACCATCCTGAAACAAAATAGAGAAATGTTGACTTCAGCATTTTCCTAGTGTTTTTAGTTTTTTTGTTTTCTTTGGTAGCCTTTAATTCACATCTTCATGTAATATCTGCTCCTTTACCAATGGTGTAATGCAGAGACACTACTGTTTCTAGTCTACTTTGTTCTCTTCAGGCAGAGTTGAATCACCTTTCCATGTTTCAAACTGACCAATGGTCTGTTCCTATTTCTCTCTCAAAAAGAATAGTTACCCAGTGGATATCTCATTGAAGAGGGGCAGATACATTATTCTTACTAAATAATAATAGCCCATCAAAGTTTATTAGATTGCATTTCTGGAAGTGCATGTCTTTTAATAGGTAGCTAAAGTTCCATTACAAAGAACAAATTTCTGAAGATAGACTTTTAGTTGTTATCTAATGAGACATGTACTTACTTCCTACCCTTCATGGGAACAAAATAATTATTAGCATTTACTATACAGTGAGAGTGCTCTGGTAACTACAAATGCAGCAGTGAAATAAACATGGTCCATCTGCTGATGGAGCTCATAAGAGACAAACACAGATGTATCAGATGGTGACCAGTGCTATGTGGATGATTAAAGTGGGCATGTGATACTGAGTTACTAGGTAGTTATTTCAGAATAGGTGAAATATTCTAAAGAATTAGCCCTGGCGTCGGGGGGAGGATCCAAAGTGGCTGAATAGGAACAGCTCTGCAATCTAGTTCCCAGTGAGAACAGTGCAGAGAGTGAGTGCTCACTGCATTTCCAAACAAGTTTTCACTGCCCACAGATCATGAGATCCCTGGGCCCAGCTGGTAGTGGGTGGGCACATGGAAACTCACACATGTCTGGGCGGCCATTTCAACTGGTGCCTGGAATGCCTGGGAGACAGCTGCCCATTCAACTGAAATGGAGGGGGCTGAGACAGGGAGCCAGATGATCTGGCTCGGCGGCTACCACCCCTACAAAACAAGCAATCTGAAACGCTCTGGATTGAGAGTTTCACAGCAAATGCAGCTGGACCCAGGATGGTCCAGCTCAGTGGGGGGAAGGGCGTTCCCCACTACCAAGGCAGTCCGCCAATACCCAGGCAGTTCACACAGCAGCTGGGCAGAGCCTGCGGCCGCTTAGCAACACCTCTGCTGGCAGACTAGACTACTCCGTGTGGGGCAGGGTATCTATGAAAAAGGGCAGCAGCATGACAGGAACTTATAAATAAAGCCAGCCTTTCTAGGACAGAGAACCTGGGAAAAGAAGTGGTTATGAGTTAAGCTGCAGCAGACTTAAAGGTACCTGCCCAGCAGCTCTGCATGCAACAACGGAACTACCAGCACAGCATTTGTGCTCCTATAAGGGACATACTGTCACCCCAAGCAACTCCCCAACCCCCTATACCCAAAGAGACACCTCATAAAGGAGAGCTCAGGCCGACATCAGGTGGGTACCCATCTGGGATGATGCTAGCAGCAGAAGAAACTGGCGGCAACCTTTGCTGTTCTGCAGCCCCCACGGGTGATCCCCAGGTGAGCAGGGTCTGGAATGGACCTCCAGTGGTCCTGCAGCAGAGAGGGCTGACTGTTAGAAGGAAAACTAAGAAACAGAAAGAAATAGCTTCAACGTCAACGAAAAGGACATCCAGTCAGAGACCCCATCCAAAAGTCACCAACTACAAACAGCACAGGTGATAAAGCCACTAAGACGGGAAGAAACCAGTGCAAAAAGGATGAAATCACCAAAAACTGGAATGCTTCTCCTCCTCCAAGGGATCACAACTACTTACCAGCTAGGGATCAAAGATGGATAGAGAATGACTCTGATGAATTGACAAAAACAGGCTTCAGAAGGTGAGTAATAACAAACTTCTCAGAGCTAAAAGAATACGTGCTAACCCAATGCAAAGAAACTAAGAACCTAGAAAAAAGGTTACATGAGATGCTAACTAGAATAAACAGCTTAGAGAAGAATATAAATGACTTGATGGAGCTGAAAAATACAGCAGGAGAACTTAGTGAAGCATACACAAATTTCAATAGCTGAATCGATCAAACAGAAGAAAGGATATGAGAGATTGAAGATCAACTCAATGAAATAAAAGGAGAAAGCAAGAATAGAGAAAAAAGAGTGAAAAGAAATGAACAAAGCCTCCAAGAAATATGGGATTATGTGAAAAGACCTAATCTACGTTTGAAAGGTGTACCTGAATGTGATGGAGAGAATGAATCCAAGCTGGAAAACACTCTTCAGGATAGTATACACGAGAACTTCCCCAGCCTAGCAAGGCAGGCCAACATTGAAGTCCAGGAAATACAGAGAACACCACAAAGATATTCCTCAAGAAGAGCAACCACGAGGCACATAATCGTTGAAATTTCACCAGGGTTGAAATGAAGGAAAAAATGCTAAGGGCAGCAAGAGAGAAAGGTCGGTTTACCTACAAAGGGAAGCCCATCAGATTCACAGTGGATCTCTCGGCAGAAACCCTACAAGCCAGAAGAGAGTGGGGGCCAATATTCAACATCCTTAAAAGAAATTTCAACCTAGACTTCCATATGCAGCCAAACTAAGCTTCGTAAGCGAAGAAGAAAGAAAATCCTTTACGGACAAGCAATTGATGAGAGATGTCATCACCACCAGTCCTGCCTTATAAAAGCTCCTGAAAGAAGCACTAAACAAGGAAAGGAACAACGATTACCAGCCACTCCAAACACGTACCAAATGGTAAAGCCCATCGACACAATGAAGAAAATGTGTCAACTAACGGGCAAAACATCCAACTAGCATCAAAATGGCAGTATCCAATTCACATAACAATATTAACCTTAAATGCAAATGGACTAAATGCCCCATTCAAAAGACACAGACTGGCAAATGGGATAAAAAGTCAAAACCCATCAGTGTGCTGTCTTCAGGAAACCTATCTCACATGCAAGGACACACATAGGCTCAAAATAAAGGGATAGAGAAAGATTTATCAAGCAAATGGAGAGCAAAGAACAGCAGGAGTTGCAATCCTAGTCTCTGATAAAATGGACTTTAAACCAACAAAGATCAAAAAAGACAAAGAGGGGCATTACATAATGGTAAAAGGATCAATGCATCAAGAACTAACAATCGTAAATATATATGCACCCAATACAGGAGCACCCAGGTATATAAAGCAAGCTCTTAATGACCTACAAAGAGACTTAGACTCTCACACAATAATAGTGGGAGACTTTAGTACTCCACTGTTAATATTAGACAGATCAACGAGACAGAAAATTTACAAGGATATCCAGGACTTGAACTCAGATCTGGACCAAGCGGACCTAACAGATGTCTACAGAAATCTCTACCCCAAATCCACAGTATAACATTCTTCTCAACACCGTATGGCACCTACTCTAAAACTGACCACATAATTGGAAGTAAATCACTCCTCAGCAAATGCAAAGGAATGGAAATCATAACAAACAGTCTCTCAGACCACAGGGCAATCAAATTAGAACTCAGAAGTAAGAAACTAACTCAGCACTCCATAACTTCATGGAAACTGAACAACTGGCTCCTGAATGTTCACTGGATAAACAATGAAATGAAGGCAGAAATAAAGATGTTCTTTGAAACCAATGAGAACAAAGACATGACTTACTAGAATCTCTGGAACACATTTAAAGCAGTGTCTACAGGGAAATTTATAGCAATAAATACACACATGAGAAGCAAAGAAAGATCTAAAATCAACACCCTATTGACAAAATTGAAAGAGCTAGAGGAGCAAGATCGAAAAAACTGAAAAGCTAGCAGAAGACAAGAAATAACTAAGATCAGAGCAGAACTGAAAGAGATAGAGACACAAAAAATCCTTCAAAAAATTCGTAAATCCAGGAGCTGGTTTTTTTCAAAAGATCAAGAAAATATATCACTAGCCAGATTAATAAAAAAGAAAAAGGAGAAGAATCAAGTAGATGCAATAAAAAACGATAAAAGGGATATCACCACTGATCTCACAGAAATACGAACTACCATCAGAGATTACTAAAAACAGCTCTACTCACATAAACCAGTAAACCAGGAAGAAATGGATAAATTCCTAGGCACTTGTACTCTACCATGCCTAAACCAGGAGAAAGTTGAAACCCTGAATAGACCAATAACAAGGGCTGAAGTAGAGGCAGCAATTAATAGCCTACCAACCAAAACAGTCCAGGTCTAGATGGGTTCACAGCTGAATTCTACCAAATATACAAAGAGGAGCTGGTAGCATTCCTTCTGAAACTATTCCAAACAATAGAAAAACAGGGAATCCTTCCCAAATCATTTTATAAAACCAACATCATCCTGATACCGAAACCCACACAGACTCAACAAAAAAAGAAAACTTTAGGCCAATATCCATGATACACATAGATGCAAATCCTTCAGTAAAATACTGGCAAAGCGATTGCAACAGCACATCAAAAAGCTTACCCGTCATGATCAAGTAGGCTTCATTTAGGGGATGCAAGGCTGCTTCAACATATGCAAGTCTATAAACGTAATCCACCACATAAACAGAACCAAAGACAAAAACCGCATGATTATCTCAATAGATGCAGAGAAGGCCTTTGACAAAATTCAACAGGCCTTTATACTAAAACTCTCAATAAACTAGGTATTGAAGGAACATATCTCAAAATAATAAAAGCTGTTTATGACAAACCTACAGCCAATATCACACTGAATGGGCAAAAACTGGAAGCATTCCCTTTGAAATCCAGCACTAGACAAGGATGCCCTCTCTTAACACTCCTATTCGATATAGTATTGGAAGTTCTAGCCAGAGCAATTAGACAAGAAAAAAAGGAGGGGGGCATTAAATTAGAAAAAGAGGAAGTCAAATCATCTCTATTTGCTGATGACATGATTGTATATTTAGAAGACCCTATCATCTCAGCCCCAAATCTCCTGAAACTGATAAGCAACTTCAGCAAAGTCTCAGGATACAAAATCAAGTGCAGAAATCACAAGCATTTCTGTACAGCAATAACAGACTAACAGAGAACCAAATCATTGGCGAACTCCCATTCACAATTGCTACCAAG
This sequence comes from Plecturocebus donacophilus, assembly GCA_004027715.1. Taxonomy (NCBI): domain Eukaryota; kingdom Metazoa; phylum Chordata; class Mammalia; order Primates; family Pitheciidae; genus Plecturocebus; species Plecturocebus donacophilus. The sequence goes on along the minus strand of PVKP010031644.1, from coordinate 2,585 downwards.
AGAATAAAATACTTAGGAATACAACTTAACAGAGGATGTAAAAGATCTCCTCAAGGAGAACTACAAACCACTGCTCAAGGAAATAACAGAGGACACAAACAAATGGAGAAACATTCCATGCTCATGGTTAGGAATAATCTATGTCGTGAAAATGGCCATATTGCCCAAAGTAATTTATAGATTCAACGCTATCTCCCATCAAGCTACCAATGACCTTCTTCACAGAACTGGAAAAAAAACACTTTAAACTTCATATGGAACCAAAAGAGAGCCTGCATAGCTAAGACAATCCTAAGCAAAAAGAACAAAGCTGGATGCATCACTTTACTTGATTTCAAACTATACTATGAAGCTACAGTAATCAAAACAGCATGGTACTGGTACCAAAACAGAGATACAGACCAATGGAACAAAACAGATGCCTCAGAGGCAATGCCACACATCTACAACCATCTGATCTTTGACAAAACCTGGCAAAAACAAGCAATGGGGAAAAGAGTCCCTGTTTAATAAATGATGTTGGGAAAATTGGCTAGCAGTGTGCAGGAAGCAGACACGGGACCCCTTCCTGACACCTTACACTAAAATTAACTCCAGATGGATTAAAGACTTAAGCATAAGACCTAACTCCATAAGAACCCTAGAAGAAAACCTAGGCAAATCCATTCAGGACATAGGCATAGGCAAGGACTTCATGACTAAAACACCAAAAGGATTGGCAACCATAGCTATAACAGACAAATGGGACCTAATTAAACTCCAGAGCTTCTGTACAGCAAAAGAAACAATCATTAGAGTGAACTGGCAACCAACAGAATGGGAAAAAATTTTTGCAATCTACCCATCTGACAAAGGGCTAATTTCCAGAATCTACAAAGAACTAAAACAGATTTACAAGAAAAAAAAAAAAAAACCATCCCAAAATGGGAGAAGGATATGAACACTTTGCCAAAGAAGACATATATGAAGCCAAGAAACATGAAAAAATGCTCATCATCACTGATTATTAGAGAAATGCAAATCAAAACCACATTGAGATACCACCTCACGCCATTTAGACTGGTGATCATTAAAAAATTTGAAGACAACAGATACGGGAGAGGCTGTGGAGAAATAGGAACACTTTTACACTGTTGGTGGGAGTGTAAATTAGTTCAACCATTGTGGAAGATAGTGTGGCGATTCCTCAAGGGCCTAGAAATAGAAATTCCATTTGACCCAGCAATCCCATTACTTAGTATGTACCCAAAGGATTATAATCATTCTATTATAAAGACACATGAACATGTATGTTCATAGTGGCACTGTTTACAATAGCAAAGACCTAGAACCAACCCAAATGCCCATTGATGATAGACTGGACAAGGAAAATGTGGCACATATACACCATGGAATACTATGCAGCCATAAAAAAACGATGAGTTCATGTCATTTGTAGGGACATGGATGATTCTGGATACCATCATTCTCAGCAAACTGACACAAGAACAGAAAATCACACGCTGCATATTCTCACTCATAGGTGGGTATTGAACAATGAGAACACATGGACACAGGGAGGGGAGCATCACACACAGGGGTCTGTTGTGGGGAGGATAAGGGAGGGACAGTAGGGGGGTGGAGAGTTCAGAGAGGGATAACATGGGGAGAAATGCCAGATGTAGGTGACGGGGGGATGGAGGCCGCAAACCACATTGCCATGTGTGTACCTATGCAACAATCCTGCATGATCTGCCCATGTACCCCAGAACCTAAAGTACGATTTAAAAAAATTGTCCCTCAAGTAGATGTATTAATGAAAATGAGAAGTCAGCCAAGGAAAGATAAATTGAACGTCAATTCCAGCAGGGAGAAAATCTTGTAAATAGACTCTAAGATGAAATAATATTGGCATATTTAAAGCATAGAAGAAAAATGCTAGTGTTTTTTATAATATAATGTGGAGGTCATCAAGAGATGGAAAGTAAAGAGTAGGAAGAGACAGGACAGGCCAATGGGGCCACAATCCTATAGGGGTTTGTGACCCATAGTCGGTTGCATGGTTTATATACTAAATGTAATGAGAAGGCATTAGAGGGCTTTGGACAGAAAAGGGATGTGATATGATTTACAATAAAAACACTGTATCTATTGTGTGGAGTGTAGATTCTGTTGAACTGGGACGGGAAGGTCAGGCAGAGCCTGTTGACATGATTATTATGAGATGGTACCTTGGGTAGTCATAAAAGGAAGCAAAGTAAAAGATCTGAAATATGTCGGAGGTGCTTGCTTTTGGATACCATATAAGGAGGGATCAAGAAAAAGGGAATCAATGATAGTTTCTACATTAGTACTTGAATAAAAAATGAGTGGTGGTGTTAAGTGAGTTGGGGAGAATGAGATAAAAGTGGGTTTTGTTGACAGTTTAGAAATTGATAATTCTTTTTAGGGCATACTTTAGGTTTGTGATATAAGATGTCTAAATGGCTATGTTAAGTAGACAATTATAACAGTCTGGCCTTTAGGAGAGAGGCAGAGGCTAGAGATATGCATCTGATGACAATTAGTGCACAGTTCCTGTTTAAATAAGGCACAGGACATGGTGA
>PVKP010031643.1:0-26767 GCA_004027715.1 Plecturocebus donacophilus | reverse complement strand
TAAGCTTCATAAATGAAGGAAAAATAAAATTTTTTGTGGACAAACAAGTACTCAGAGATTACATCACCACCAGGCCTGCTTTACAAGAGCTTCTGAAAGAAGCACTACACATGGACGGGAACAACCAGTATCAGCCATTCCAAAAACATACCAAAAGGTAAAGAGCATCACCATAATGAAGAATCTACATCAACTAATGAGCAAAACAGCCAGTTAGCATTACCAGAAGCTGCGATTTTTGTCTCTGATAAAACAGACTTTAAAACAACAAAGAACATAAGAAACAAAGAGGGACATTACATGGTGGTGAAAGGATCAATGCAACAAGAAGAGCTAACCATCCTAAATATATACGCACCCATTACAGGAGCACCCAGATACATAGGGCAAGTTCTTAGTGACTTACAAAGAGACTTATTAGACTTCCACACAATAATAGTGGGAGACTTTAACATTACACTGTCAATATTAGACAGATCAACGAGATAGAAAATTAACAAGGATACCCAGGACTTCAACTCAGACCTGGAACAACTAGACTTAACAAATATTTACAGAACTCTCCTCCCCAAATCCACAAAACATACATTTTTCTATCACATTATACCTATTTTAAAAGTGACCACATAATTGGAAGTAAATCACTCCTCAGCAATTGCATAGCATTTCACAGGTTTAAATAAAATATCGGTTGGCTGCTCGTTTGTTATCTTCATCCCCTATTCCTTCCTGTCTCCATTGTTAAACACAATCATTGGCATAAAAGAGGTTTTTAATACCCATTTTTAGACTGTATTCTAGCCTGGGCAATAAAACAAGAATCCTATTCTCTCTCCCTCTTTCTCTTCCACTTTCTTTCTCTCTTTCATTCTTTTTTTTTTGTTTTGCTGTTTCTTTCTTTCTCCTTTTCTCTCTTTCTCTAAAAAAAAAAAAAAAGTTATCTTTAAAATACTGGCCCCTCTGCTTCCAAAACACATTAGATATTAAAGAATTTCTCAGTAGTAACAAGTGATAATACTTATGAGAAATAGTATAATTTTACTATACAGCTCTGTTACTATTATTATTAAGACAGAGTCTGGCTCTGTCTCCCAGGCTGGAGTGCAATGGCACCATCTCGGCTCACTGCAACCTCCGCCTCCCAGGTTCAAGTGATTCTCCTGTCTCAGCCTCCCAAATAGCTGGGATTACAGGCATGTGCCATCATACCCGGTTAATTTTTGTATTTTTTGTAGCAATGGGGTTTCGCCATGTTGGCCAGACTGATCTTGAACTCTTGACCTCAAATGATCCACCTGCCTCAGCCTCCCAAAGTGCTGGGATTACAGGCGTGAGCCCCTGTGCCCAGCGTTACAGCTCTATTATTTTAGTGGGAAGCAAAGAGTAGAGTTCAAACTAAAGTGGCTAAATCTGATTTTATCCCAGTTTACAGTAGAAATATACTATGTATATTTGGATTGAATGAGAAAAATCTTGTATAAATATCTGGTTTACTGCAAATAAACATTTTTAGAACAATTTTGGATTGTATTAGTCTGAAAAACAAGGCATAGATACTAGAAAAAAATTTCTAGACCATCTCTGGATAATCATTAATAACAAAACATGAAATCTATCTCCATCCCAGGTGTCCTGTGTAGATCAAAGTTATCTAACACAAGTTTGGGGTTAAGTATCATAATCTGTTATTGTTAGAGATGGCTGGATTCTCTCATTTTTTTAGTTCTTTCATTCTTAGAAAAAGATTTACAATTTGAATGGAAAGGAATTGATAATCAAAATATGTCATTAGGTATAGCTGGCAAAATTAATGGTTCAGTTTATACTGAGGTATCTGCATATGACTTGTATATTTTATTGTTTCCTAGTTGAAGATTATTTGATTTAGTAGAAATTTTTTAACATTTCAACTTTCATTCTCTAAACTCTATCTTCTTCCTAGAACTCTGTTCTATTCCATGAGGACAAAACAGCTCCCTCCTGGGAAAGGTCTTTTCAAAAGTAAGTGCACATAGCCTGGCCACATAGTTGGTGTTTATAGTGGTGTTACATCTGTTAAAGACATTCAGGCCTGGTACAGTGGCTCATGCCTGTAATCCTAGCACTTTGGGAGGCCAAAGCAGGCGGATTGCCTGAGCTCAGGAGTTTGCAACCAGCCTGGGCAACAAGGCGAAACCCTGTCTCTACTAAAAATACAAAAAATTAGCTGGGTGTGGTGGTGCATTTCTGTAATCTCAGCTACTCGGGAGGCTGAGGCATGAGAATCGCTTGAACCTAGGAGGCTGTGAAGGTTGCAGTGAATCAAGATCATGCCACTGCACTCTAGCTTGGGCAATAGAGCAAGACTCTGTCTCAAAAACAAAAAAGACATTCAGAGATACCGTTAATGGATCTGTGAAGTTGATAAGTCCTCTGGTAAGTATAAGGGATCAGAGATAATTTCACCTGAGTGGAAGGCACACATGAATACTTAGCCATCATACTTTCCTATCTGTTTTGCCCGTGAAATCAAAATTCCTTTTGACTGTGGTTAAGTGGGTATATTAGTCTGTTCTTGCATTGCTATAAGAAACTACCTGAGACTGGGTAATCTATGAAGAAAAGAGGTTTAATTGGCTCAGTTTCACATGGCTTGGGGAGGTCTCAGGAAAATTCCAATCATGACAGAAGGCAAAGGGGAAGCAGGCACATCTTCGCATGGCGGAACAGGAGAGAGTATGAGTGAAGGGGGAAGTGCTACACACTTTTGTGACAACTCACTATCATAAGAACAGCAAGGGGAAATCCACCCCCATGATCCAATCATCTTCCATCAGGCCCCTCCTCCAACACTGAGGATTGCAATTGAAGATGTACAATTGAGATTTGGGTGGGGCCACAGAGGCAAACCATATCAATGACTTCCTCATCCTAACAGTGAGCTACCTCTTGTTAGGAGAGTCAGGAATTGCGAAGGCTTGAGATTTTATTCTACTTTCAAGATAACAAGATAGTAAGAAGATATGAATCTCCTGGGCCCAAAGCAAAGAACTTTATACTCATGGTAAGTAGTCTGCATAATCTTCATGTTTCCACCTGTTCCTCCTGCCCCCAAGTTCCACAGTGATAATGTGGATGCAGGCCCAGTGAATGTTGTGCACACAGTGGGTTTGTGGCACAGCTGAGGAACCACGAGCTTAGGAAACCAACAGTCTTATAAGGGGGTTGCTTGCAAACCTGCCCAAGCTTTGCCCTGGAGAGCATTATCTCTATTATCCTGGACAGCAAACAAATCTGCCCTCCATCCTGGAGGAAGACACTATCTTCTAAGGCTATTCACTTGAGCGGATAACCCAGAGTAAATAAAATCTATCGTAGATGTGCAGAAACACAAGGTACTCATGGAGTCTGCCAAAAAGATATAGGAATACTTGCCTGACCTGTTGCAGATATCAATTCCTATTCCCTCTTCTGTGTTATGTTTTCTATAGTTCTCCATCCTAAGTATCGTCTTCTGCTAGTGGGTAATTTCAACATAGGTAAAGAATTCATTTGAAGTACTGGATTAAGAGCACAGGATACAGAGAACTGTACTAACTCTCTGCGTATGTCTCAGGTAGAATTATCAGAATAGAATGAAGGAGGCCAGGCATAATGGCTCACGCCTGTAATCCCAGCACTTTGGGAGGCCGAAGCAGGTGGATCACCTGAAGTCAGGATTTCAGGACTAGCCTGGCCAACATGGTGAAACTCCATCTCTACCAAAAATACAAAAATTAGCTGGGTGTAGTGGTGCATGCCTGTAATTCCCGCTACTTGGGAGGCTGAGGCAGGAGAATCACTTGAACCTGGGAGGTGGAGGTTGCAGTGAGCAGAGATGCTGCCACTCCACTCTAGACTGGGTGACAGAGTGAGACTCTGTCTCAAAAAAAAGAATAAACGAGAGAGCCCCAAATTTCTAACTTGACTTCTCAGGGAAGCTTCAAATGTCCACACATCTTCTTGGAATTTTTAAGTGATATCCAAGTAGGTGAGACAAAGATTCTCTGGGATCTAATAGGGCAACAAAGGCAGATATTTTAATGAAGGTGAGAAATTGTGGGCTTGGACACAGGTGGCACTTTCTGATAGTCATTGATGAATTAAGAATCTTAAAGAGATTCAGGAAGTTTAAAAGACCTTGTAGAAAAAATGGGTTTTCAGGGACAGAATTATGATGTCCATAAGAAAACATATCATATACACCAACCTCCTGAAATAGCTAACCTTCGCCTAAGGATGCAAAACAGATTTTCTTGGAATTCTCAGTAAATCCCTAAGGTAATAGGGTACGCTGAGCACAGTGAATATTTAAAGTAAGGATCTCTTTGGAGCTTCTGCCAATAAAATATTCTCTAAGTCAAGGAGTAGCCTCACCTCTCAGCTTCTTAATAATCAAAGTGCTGGTCAGGGTAGCAGGGTTTGGGCAACCTCAGTGTTAGGAAAAGACTGACCAGTGCTTGTGTATCCTCTAGGAAGGTACTCTTTTCTCATGCTTTAAAAAATTAATTCCCCCCAGTCTTGATCAGGGGACTATAATTAAAAAAAAAAATCTACACTTCACTTTAGAACTACTTACTCTGCCAATTTAGATGAAAATGGTGACTGTCTTCTACTGAAGAATGGAAGGCTTCTTACAGCTGTGTTAATAGGAAAGGATTTATCTGTTTCTTTGTTCTTTTGCAACAAATTAGAAATTGTTAACAATAACATGTAAAAATATTAGAGAAAATGTTGAAAGGAGAAAATAGCCACCCATAATCATATGCTGTGCCTGAGCATAGCAATTACTCTTTTTGTTTTTGAATGTTGCCTGTTGGTCGTTACTTAAATATGTACATATTTTGGGCATAGTTGCAAGAGATATTTTTGGCAAGTATCAAGTCAATTTATGTATATTTCATGCTAGGTCTTTAAGAAATGGGTTTTTTTTCTTTTTTTTTTTTGAGACAGAGTTTCACTCTTGTTGCCGAGGCTGGAATGCAAAGGCATGATCTTGGCTCATGGCAATATCTGCCTCCCAGGTTCAAGTGATTCCCTTGCCTCAGCCTCCCAAGTAGTTGGGAGTACAGGCGTGCCCCACCATGTCTGGCTAATTTTGTATTTTTAGTAGAGATGGGCTTTCTCCATGTTGGTAAGGCTGGTCTTGAACTCCCGACCTCAGGTGATCCACCCGCCTTGGCCTCCCAAAGTGCTGAGATTACAGGCATGAGCCACCACATCCGGCTTTTTTTTTGTTCTTTTAAAAGTCACCGTATGCTGCTAATGTGTTTTAAAGCCATGACTTAATTTATCTTAACTATCATCTTACTTCATTAGAGGGAATACATTTTCTTCCGGTCATAGACACTTAGACTAATTGCTTTTTGGGGTCATTCCTAGTTTTGATAGAGAAACACCATTATCATCCCCTCATTATCTAGTGTGACATATAAACATGCATTCAGGTAACTGAAAAGTCATAACTGTCTATTAAAGTATAGGTTAAACAGGAAAGGGGCTAAAATAATAGCCCATTTTCTGCTGCTTGAGATTGTGATCTTATCTGTCGTAAGATAATGTTTGCCCACGAACATTATCAAAAGGTATCAAAACACTTCTCAAAGTGTTGATAGCTGGGGAGCATGTGCTTGGTTAAATCTTCTGAACCTTAGCTGATACCTCTCTATGGGAGTAATCAGTGAAAGCTTCAGACTGTCATGTTACTTGTGTCTTTACATTTTCATCTTTATTTATATATTTATTTTGAGATAGAGTCTCTGTCTATCAGCCACGTTGGAGTATAGTGGCATGATCACAGCTCTCTGCAGCCTTGACTTCTCAGGCTCAAGTGATCCTCCCACCTCAGCCTCCCGAGTAGCTGGGGCTACAGGCGTGTGCCACTATACCCGGATAATTTTTGTATTTTTTGTAGAGATGGGGTTTTGCCATGTTGCTCAGGCTGGTCTTGAACTCCTGGACTCAAGCAATCTGCCCCCCTCTGTTGCAAAGTGCTGGGATTACAGGTGTGAGCCACTGAGCCCAGCCACACTTGTGTTTTTTTTAAATCTGTAAGGTTAAAGAAGACATAAAGGGCCAGGCATTATGGCTCATGCCTGTAATCCCAGCACTTTGGGAAGCCAAGGCAGGCAGACCACTTTAGATCAGGAGTTCCAGACCAGCCTACTGTACATGGTAAAACACCGTCTCTACCAAAAATACAAAGATTAGCTGGGCATGGTGGTGCACACCTGTAATTCCAGCTACTCAGGAGGCTGAGGCAGGAGAATCACTTGAACCTGCGAGGCAGAGGTTGTAGTGAGCCGAGATTGTGCCACTGTACTCGAGCTTGGGCAACAGAGTAAGGCTCTAACACAAATAAAATAAAACAGGCATAAGGGTAAGCAGTGATAGATGCAGTCAAGAGGAGTTTTAGGGAAGTCTTCACTTGTTGGTGGTCTATTTTACCTACCCAAGACCCTTGGCAATGACTTGAGTCTCTGGCTCAGCAGAGCTCTGAAAACATCACCTAGGCAAATGCATTGTTGGATGGGAAGGCTATCATGGCAGATTGCCATTTCCATTTGTGTTTACCTGAAACCTGTTTTCTCATTTCCCTGGGCACACAGCTGGTCAAAATTTGCCAGCTTTCTTTTCTTTTTCAGACAGAGTCTCGCTTCATTGCCCAGGCTGGAGTGCAGTGGCTCAATCTTGGTTCACTGCAACCTCCACCTCCTGGGTTCAAGCAATTCGCTTACCTCAGCCTCCCAAGTAGCTCAGATTATAGGCGCCCGCTACCATGCCCACCTGATTTTTGTATTTTTAGTAGAGATGGGGCTTCACTATGTTGGCCAGTCTGGTCTTAAACTCCTGACCTTGAGTGATCTGCCCACCTCGGCCTTCCAGAGTGCTGGGATTACAGGCATGAGCCACCATGCCCAGACAATTTTTGTATATATATTTTTTAGCAGAGATGGGATTTCACCGTGTTGCCCAGGCTGGTCTTGAGCTCCTGACCTCAAGTGATCTGCCCACCTTGGCAGGGATTACAGGCATGAGCCACCACACCTGGCTGAGATTTGCCAGCTTTCTTTGCAGCCAGGTCCTTTTGTGTCTGGCTTATTTCACTTAGCATAATTTTTTCCTAAAGTTTATCCCTATTGTAGCATGTAGCAGAATTTCTTTCCCGTTTATGATTAAATAATATGGCCATGTGACTGAGTTCTGGCCAATGGGATGTGAACTCATGTGATGTGTGCCTCTCCCAGGCCTGGACCATAATAACCTTTTACAGATGAGCCTCCATGCTCTTCTTTTCCTGCTTGATGCAGAAGGGTGTAACATCCTTAGAAGCTCTGACTTTCCTAGAAGGAGAAGCCATAAGATGGAAGCCTGTCAGGAGAGAGTCATCCTCTGATTAGGAACACCTATTTTGCACTTCAGCAAGAATTAGACTTCCATTGTGTTAGGCAAATGAGATTTTAGGGTTGTATCCATAACAGCTGCTAATGTTACCCTAATTAATATAATTATAAAATGAAAGTTATTTGATTTGTAAAATCACACACACACACAGACATTGTTTTTGTTCCTCTGTAAACCTATGACGGTGACAGAGAGGATACTAGCTAAAAATATTTTGAAGTTAAAACACAGCTGGGGACTGAGATACTACTCGGAGAAGAAAATTATCTGTAAGATAACAAGAAGCAGCACAAAGTAATGCTTAAGCAAGAGGGAACTGGGGTCAGATGGTCTGAGTTTGAATCCTGGCTATGCCACTTGTAATCTGCAACCTTGGACAGTTGGACTTTTTTTGCTTCCATTTCCTCATCTATAAAATGGAAATTATAACAATAATATGTATCTTATAAGAATCTTGTAAGATTCAAATGAGGTAATACGTGTTAAATGCTTACAGCAGTGCCTGGCAAAGGAAGCGCTCCATAAATGTTAATTAATTATTATTACCAAGTAAAAACCTTGTGTCAAGCAGGGAGGGGCCCAGAGTCTAGAGGAGGTGGGGGTGGGGGGTGTGTGGGGAGGAGAAGCTGCTACTTCTCCTGGCTAGCACCACCTGTCATCAATGTGATTCCCAGCTAGGCAGGTTAAATCTTGTGGCAAGACACCTCCAAATGGAAGAGCACCTTAAGCTTCTGGAAAGAACATCCCTCCTTCCTGATCTCCTGCCACAGGCATCTCCTGCCTCCTGTGGGTGCTCCTGCCTTGGTCAGCACTAAATGGAAGGTTGTACATATTTCCTCCTCTTTCTCTCCAGATCCTTTCTGTTCTCCATGTCTTCAAGACGGAGAAGCAAAGCAGATATTTAGGGAGCCACAGACCTCTGTCGTTATTTATTTATTTATTTGAGATGGAGTTTCACTCTTGTTGCCCAGGCTGGAGTGCAACAGCGCAATCTTGGCTCACTGCAACCTCTACCTCCCGGATTCAAGTGATTCTCCTGCCTCAGCCATCTGAGTAGCTGGGATTATAGGTGCATGCCACCAGTCCCAGCTAATTTTTTTTGTATGTTTAGTAGAGACGGGATTTCACCATGTTGGTCAGGCTGGTCTTGGACTCCTGACCTCAACTGATCCACTTGCCTTGACCTCCCAAAATGCTGGGATTACAGGCATGAGCCACCATGCCTAGCCTGTCATTGTTTATTATTGGTTTCACCTCTAGTTAGCCTCAGGTAAAATGAACTGCCTTCAAGACATCTTCAGTAGTAAGCTAGAATCCTGTTTAAAGTCAGCAACATACGGAATCTTTATACAAAATATAGGATTGAGAGACCCAGAGTAACAATTTGTTAGGTAGAAAACAGGCATAAGGATTTAAAAATTTGTATTTTTTATTGTCGCAAAACATACATAACAAACGTTTACTACTGTAACCATTTTGAGTGTACGTTATAACACATTCACCATGTTGTGCAGCCACCAGCACTGTCTATTCCAGAACGTGTTCATCATTGCAAACAGAAACTCCATACCCATTCAGCAGTTCCCCATTCCTCCTTTCTCCCAGCCCCTGGTCACCTCTAGTCTACTTTCTGTCTCTATGTATTTGCCTATTCTTGGTGCCTCATATAATTGGAATAATGTGGTATTTGTCCTTTTGTGTCTGGCTTATTTCACTTAGCATAATTGTTTCTAAAATTTATCTCTATTGTAGCATGTAGCAGAATTTCTTTCCTGTTTACGATTAAATAATATTCCATCATAGGTGTATACCACACTTTGTTTATCCATTCATCTACATGGGATGTTTCCACCTTTTGGCTATTGTGAATAATGTTGCAATGAATATTGGTGAATAAGTACTTGTTTGAGTCCCTGGGATATATATCCCTGGGGAATATACTTAGGATTGGAAATGCTGGTAATTTATGTTTTTATTTTTTATTTTTTTGAGATGGAGTCTGACTCTGTGGTCTAGGCTGGAGTGCAGTGGCGCGATCTCCGCTCACTGCAACCTCCGCCTCCCAGGTTCAAGTGATTCTCCTGCCTCAGTCTTTTGAGTAGCTGGGATTACAAGTGCGTGCCACCATGTCTAGCTAATTTTTGTATTTTTAGTAGAGACAAGGTTTCACCATATGGGCCAGGCTGGTCTTGAACTCCTGACCTCAAGTTATCCTCCTTTCTTGGCCTCCCAAAGTGCTGGGATTACAGGTGTAAGCCACCACACCTGGCTGGTTCATGTTTTTAAATAGGGGATTTGTACATGTGTCTCACTGACAGGAACTGTGTCATACAGTGTGTCCTTACTGCAAGGGAATGTGATGGGGCTAAGAAAATGAGGTTTTAATTTTTTTCCTCAGTCTTTTTTTTTTCCTTTGAGATGAAGTCTCGCTCTGCTGCTCAGGCTGGAGTGCAATGGCATGGTCTCTATCCACTGCAACCTCTGCCTCCAGGGTTCAAGTGATTCTTCTGCCCCAGCGTCCAAGTAGCTGAGACTACAGGCATGTGCCATCACACCCAGCTAATTGTTGTATTTTTAGTAGAGATGAGGTTTCACTATGTTGGCCAGGCTGCTCTCAAACTCCTGACCTTGTGATCACCTGCCTCGGCCTCCCAAAGTGCTGGGATTACAGGTGTGAGCCACCGCACCTGGCCTCCCCAGTCTTTATAGTAGATAAAGGCAAGATAATATGGGCTGGGAAAAGGTGGTGAATGAGTTCACCTACAGTACATGCCACAGTTGACATCCTAGAGGATGAATTTAGAACTAAGATTCTATACTCCCCAGCAGGGAATATGAATGGGCATTGCTTCCTGATAGTACCTATGTGGTTGGTATTCTATAAATTCAAATTCAGTGCTGTCCTTTTTTCCTGGATCTAATTTTGCATGATTTTATGACTTAAGGGAACTGCTTCATCTAGTTTCAGTGGGAATTTAGATAAATCTGCTTTTGATAGGTAATTACCCATGGTTTGGTTTATATAAAAGAAGCTTTCCAACAGAAGGGGGGCACTCAACTGTAGATGAAGATAATTAAATGATAATTAAAATGGGGGTGGTTTAGCAATAACAACACAAATGGGGAAGGGGCAAGATGGCATACTGTAAAGGAAACCATTTCTGTTGGAATACTCAGCATTAAATACATCTAGTTCTGTTTACAGATTACTATTCAAAAATGATTGTTCAATTCTCTAGTATTTGCTGTCTGACTTACCCAAAGACATTTATTTATCACCATAAGCTTGGGAATAGGATCTAGCCATTGCATCTGTAGGCTCCAGTAATTCAGAAAGGAGATTCAGCCTTATCTTTGATATAATTTTTTTTTTTTTAAGAGACAGAGTTTCTCTCTGTTGCCCAAGCTGGAGAGTATACTGGTGAGATCTCGGCTCACTGCACCTCTGCTTCCCGGATTCAAGTGACTCTCCTGCCTCAGTGTCCCGAGTAGCTGGCACCCGCCACCATGCCTGGCTAATTTTTGTATTTTTAGTAGAGATGGGGTTTCACCATGTTGGCCAGGTTGATCTCGAACTCCTGACCTCACATGATTTGCCTGCCTTGGCCACCCAAAGTGCTAGGATTAAAGGTGTGAGCCACAGCACTCAGCCTGATACAAATTTTAAATGCTCCATTACTTTTTATTTTTTTGAGACAGAGTCTTGCTTTGTTGCCTGGGCTGGAGTGCAATGGCATGATCTTGGCTCACTGCAACCTCTGCCTCCTAGGTTCAAGCAATTCTCCTGCCTCAGCCTCCCAAGTAGCTGGGATCACAGGCGCCCACGACCATGCCCGGCTATTTTTTTTTTTGTATTTTTAGTAGAGACAGGGCTTCACCATGTTGGTCAGGCTGGTATTGAACTCCTGACCTTGTGATCTGCCAGCCTCAGCCTCCTAAAGTGCTGGGATTACAGGCTTGAGCCACCACGTCTGGCCTAAATGCTCCATTAGTAAGAAGAAAATCACCAAGGTAACAGGCTTATCAGTAATGGATTCAAGAATGGAATGAAGGATGGAAAGAGCAAAGCATATGTTAGGCATTTTGTACGTGTCTGTCACCTATATAGCCAAAGAAAGAGAAGGATGAGGGTATTAGCTAGGATACAATCTCAGATGAAGGTAACAGAGCCCCAAAGTAACACTGTGCTGAACAAGATGGAAGCTTATTTCTGTCTGGTGAAGCTGGCCCAGGGCAGGTATAGTGGCTCTGTCCACAAGATCGTGCAGAGACCTTGGCCTCTTCTTCCCTGTTTCTTTGCCATTCCAAGCAGAAGGGTAGAAGCAAGGGAAATCCATCCCTTACTTTAAAGGGTATGACCAGAAATCACACCCCACTGTGCTCAGGATTTAGACTTATGGCCATACCTAGCTACAAGTGAGTCTGGTTTTTATTTTGGATACCTATGTGTCCAGCTAAGAATTAGGGATGCTATTATTTAAAAAGAAGAGAATAAATTTTGCGATGCCGTTGTAGGCTGTTTGTGTTGCTATAACAAAGTATCTGAGACTGGGTAATTTATAAAGAACAGAAATTTATTTCTCACAGTTCTTACAGCTGGGAAGTTAAAGATCAAGGTACCAGCAGGTTTGGTTGTCTGGTGAAGGCTGCTCTTTGATTCCAAGATGGCACCTTATTGCTGCGTTCTATGGAGGGGAGGAATGCTGTGTGAGGCTTCCTTTATAGAGGCCTTAACCCCAGTCATGAAGAAGATGCTCTCATGCCTACCCACCTCTTAAAGGTCCCACCTATTAATACTATCAATTGGCCATTGTATTAGTCCATTCTCACACTGCTATAAAGAACTACCGGAGCCTGGGTAATTTATAAAGAAAAGAGGTTTAATTGGCTTACAGTTCCACAGACTGTACAGGAAGCATGGCTGGGGAGACTTCAGGAAACTTATAATCGTGGTGGAAGGGCAAAGGGAAGCAAGCACGTCTTCAGATGGCAACAGGAGAGAGAGAGCAAAGGGGGACATGCGATACACTTTTGAACAACCAGGTCTCGTGGGAACTCACTCATAATCATGAGAACAGCAAGGGGGAAATCCACCCCCATGATTCAGTTACCTCCCACCAGGTCCTCCCCAACATGGGGAATTACAATTTGAAATGAGATTTGAGTGGGGACACAGAATCAAACCATATTGGCCATTACGTTTCAACAGCTACATTTTGGAGGGGACACAGTCAAACTATAGCAGATACAGTGAACCATCTTTGCCACAATAAAACTGTTGCTATTAAGAAAACAGAACCATTATTTTGGGATGATATCCTTTCTCCAGCTGGGCATCTGTCTCCCTCTGGCCCTCTGAGTGGGGAACATGGAAGCGGGGGGGTGGCCAGGCAGAGGGGAGGCTGCGGCAGGCAGTTTGTCCTCCCTGTTGGGAGTGTTAAGATTTTGTGGTTCAAGGAAACTCAAGGGAAGGTTTTGAGCCCACTGACTAGAACTGTCGGGGATGAAGTGGGAGGAGAAGCAGAGGGGGTGGAAGAGGTCTGAGCCAAGGTCAGATATCCCACCTCAGGAAACTGGCAGTGGGAGTTGAAAAGAATGGACTCCTTCAGGGCCACACTCCAACTCCAAAGGCTGGTTGGCTTGTGGGAGTGGGTGGGGACGAGATTAAAATTATTGACGAGACTAGCACTTAAAATGGAATAGGGTTAATAATCTAAAGTCACCAGAAAGTTAAGAAATCTGCTCAATATTTCATTAAGTAACAGGAAAATGAAATTCAACGGGAAAGAGATTGAAAGCAACAACTGAAGAAAATTAAAGCTGTTTGCTGTCTATACCTTACCAAGTCCTGACTTTTGAATAGACCTGTTGCATCTTTACTTGTCTTCTCTCTCTCATCTCTTATTTTCTTTCTCTTTATTTTTTAAACATTAACCTTTATTTTATCAAGGCTGTACATGTATTGTTTTAAAAAGTCATATAGTTATAAATATGTAAAAAAAATTAAAATTGAACAGTTTTACAAGGCTTAGAATAAAAAGGATTATCCAACTTCTTCCCCAGAGAAGCAACTTCTTTCCATTTTAAAACCGTTTCTTTAGGTTTTCTTTATCTTTATTTTTTCCCCCCAAATAACACATGTACTGCTACTTCTTGATTTTTTTGGTTTTATATAGTATCTATTGACTTCCTGTTGTGGGAAATGAGGAACTGGTCTTTCACTCTGTTTCTTCTTACCATCCTCCTAATCCTTCCTTCCTTCCTTCCTTCCTTCCTTTCTTCCTTCCTTCCTTCCTTCCTTCCTTCCTTCCCTCCCTCCCTCCCTCCCTCCCTTCTTTCTTCTCTCTCTCTCTTTCTGTCTCTCCCATCTTCCCCTCCCCTCCCCTTTCCTTTCTTTTCCTTACCTTTTATTTTTGATGGAGTCACTCACTCTTATTTTTGATGGAGGCTGGAATGCACTGCCGCGATCTCCACTCACTGCAACCTCCGCTTCATGGGTTCAAGCTATTCTCCTGCCTCAGCCTCCCAAGTAGCTGGGATAACAGGTGCACACCACCACACCCAGCTAATATTTTTGTTTTGTTTTGTTTTGTATTTTTAATAGAGATGGGGTTTTACCATGTTGGCCAGGCTGATCTTGAACTCCTGACCTCAAGTGATCCACCCGCCTCAGCTTTTCAAAGTGCTGGGATTACAGGTGTGAGCCACCACGCCTGGCCCAGGTTTTACTCTTTTGATTGGGTGATGGAGGGGCAGTCACCCAGCTGTGTGGGGGTGAGGAGAGGATCTAGGAGTCTTTTTCTTCTTATGAAGATTTTCACTCATTCCTGCTTTCACCTCCTTCTAGAAACCACACCTTCCCAAGTACTTGGTACCTTCAACTCCTGAACCCTCCTGAGGTTCTTGGCATGAATTAGACCACTTCTTGCTCCTCTAGACTATAGATCCTCAACTTTCAATTTTCTTCAGGCTTCTGAGTCACTTAGTACTCATCTATCTATTTTCTTTCTTTCTTTTTTTTTTTTTTGAGACGGAGTTTTGCTCTGTCACCCAGGCTAGAGTGCAATGGCACAATCTCAGCTCACTGCAACCTCTGCCTCTTGAGTTCAAGTGATTCTTCTGCCTCAGCCTCCTGAGTAGCTGGGACTACAGGCATGCACCACCATGCCTGGCTAATTTTTGTATTTTTAGTAGAGACGGAGTTTCACCATGTTGGCCAGGTTGGTCTCGAACTCCTGACCTCAAGTGATGAGGCTGCCTAGGCCTCCAAAAATGCTGAGATTACAGACGTGAGCCACTACACCCGATCTCATCCATCTACTTTCTAGATTCCAAAATTGTATTGACATCTCCCATATGCTCCTACCACTGCTCTTTTCTGTTCCATAGGTTTATGCGTTTTAAACACTTTGTTGTCATTTTAGTGAACATTCAAGAGGAAACAGAAATAAATGCAGGTGGAGAACCATCTCATCATACCGACCACAGCTGGTCTTCCCTGGAAACCATGAAGCACACTGTGCAAACCATCTTCACTCCCGCCAATACTGGCCACCCCCCAACTATGAGACGCTCAAGGAGGAGCATGAGGTGGCTGTGCTAGGGGCGCCCCACAACCCTGCTCCCCTGACATCCACCGTGATCGACATCCACAGGGGGACCACCGTGCCCACCATGTCATCTGGTCCCTGTTCAACACCCTCTTCATGACGGGTGCTGCCTGGGCTTCATAGCATTCACCTGCTCCTTGAAGTCTAGGGACTGAAAGATGGTTGGCGACCTGACCGGGTCCCAGGCCTATGCCTCCACAGCCAAGTGCCTGAACGTCTGCGCCCTCATTCTGGGCACCCATGTGACCACGGCACTCAGCATCCTTTTCACCAGTAGTTCTATGATAATATTCCAAACAATTTCTCAGATGACAAAGGGTCTCTAAGACCAGCAGTAGCACCCAGGTACTCGCCTTCCACTGCGGCCCTGCACCCTGGGTCTGAGTCCTGTCTGAGCCCTTTATTCTCACACACTTTTCTACAGTGGCATTCAATCAAGTGCATGTGTTCCTGGAAAAAAGAAAGAAAAAACAAATGCAGCTATTCGGTCCTCCACATTCAGCCCAGAGGCCTTTATTTTCTCAACCCACTTCAACCAGACTTTTATCCCTGCCACATTTTTTTTTTTTTTTTTTTTTGAGATGGAGTTTCACTCTTGTTGCCCAGGCTGGAGTGCAGTGGCCCAATCTCAGCTCACCACAACCTCTGCCTCCTGGGTTCAAGCGATTCTCCTTCCTCAGCCTCCCAAGTAGCTGAGATTACAGGCATGCACCATCACGCCCGGCTAATTTTGTATTTTTAATAGAGACGGGGTTTCTCCATGTTGGTCTGGCTGGTCTCGAACTCCTGACCTCAGGTGATCTGCTCACCTTGGCCTCCCAAAGTGCTGGGATTACAGGCATGAGCCATGGTGCCTGGCCCTATCTCTGCCACTTTGCTGAAACTGTTCTTATCCAGGTCAAAACTTGGCCTAACCCACTGGTCAATCCTCAAGCCTTATCTTACTTCAGTTCTCAGTAGTATTGATATCATGAACCCCCTTCGAAGCGCTCTCTGTCTTTCCTGCCACCTTGGTATCCTTTTCTGGCATCTCTTTCTCACCTCTAACTGATGTGTGCCCTCGGGCTCAGTCCTCCTCTCTCTTCTCTACTTATATTCTCTTGGGTGACATGCAGTCATGTGGGTTTAAGTGCCATCTATTTGCCAATATCTATTGGCCCTCCATATCCGTGGGTTCTGCATACGTGGAGTCAACCAACTGTGGATCAAAAGTATTCAGAAAAAAAATTATACTAAACATGTACAGACTTTTCTTGTCATTATAGCAAGAATGACGTTAAACAGTAAACAACTACATAGCATTTGCATTGTGTTAGGTGCCATATCAGTAATCTAGATATGATTTAAAGTACACAAGCCAGGTGCAGTGGCTCACACCTGCAATCTCAGCACTCTGGGAGGCAGATGCGGGTGGATCACTTGAGGTCAGGAGTTTGAGACCAGCCTGGCCAACATAGCAAATCCCTGTCTCTACTAAAAATACAAAAGTTAGCCAGACATGATGACACATGCCTGTAGTCTCAGCTAGTTGGGAGGCTGAGGCAGGAGAATAGCTTGAACCCGGGAGGTAGAGTTTGCAGTGAGCTGAGATTGCACTACTACACTCCAGCCTAGGTGACAGAGCAAAACTCTGTCTCAAAAACAGTGCACAGGAGAATATGCATTGGTTATATGCAAATACTACACCTTTTGTTTTGTTTTTGAGACTTTCACCCAGGGTTGAGTACAGTGGTGTAATTATGGCTCACTGCAGCTTTGACCTCTCCAGCTCAGGCAATGATCTTGCCTCAGCCTCCTGAGTAGTTGGGACTATAGGTGTGAGCCTCCACACGGGGCTAATTTTTGTGTTTTTTGTAGAGATGGAGTTCCACCATATTGCCCAGGCTGGTCTCCAACTCCTGGGCTCAATTGATCCTCCCACTTCGGCCTCCCAAAGTTCTTGTATTACCAGGTGTGATGAGCCACTGCACCTGGCCTATGACATCATTTTGTTTCAGGAACTTGAGCATCTGTGGATGTTGGTATCCACAGAAGGTCCTGGAACCAATCCCCGTGGATACTGCAGGCCAACTGTACATATCTTCAGCTCCAACATCTGCAACACTCTTGAGCTTCATACTTGCATATGTTTATCCATCTATCTGAGATTTCCCATTGGGAGTCTAATAAGTGTCTCAAATTGGACCTCTTCAAAATAGAACTTGCTTTTATCCTTCAACGTTCCTACCTCAGTCTTCTCCATTTCAGTGTATACTACCAAGATGCACCTAGATTTTGCTCAGGTTGAACATGCAGGGGCCATCCTTGATTATGCTATTCCCCTTACACCTACATTAATCCAACTTCATCATCCAGTTTCATCTCCAGATACATCTTGGTTGATCAGGCATGATAACTCATGCCTGTAATCCCAGCGCTCTGGGAGGCTGAGGTAGGCAGATCATTTGAGCCCAAGAGTTCAAGATCAGTCTGGGCAACATAGTGAGACCCTAAAAAAAAATAATAAAAACAAGCAAAAAGACATCCGGAACATATCTTGGTCGAATGACTTCTCAGTGCGTCCTCTGCTGCTCCCCTCGTCCAAGTCACCTCTCTCCTACCTGGACTGTTGTGGCTGCTCGCCTTCTGGCTCTCTGTCATCATTCTTTCTCCTTTCCTGTACCTGCAATCTATTTTCTGCATAGCAGTGAGAGTGCTATTTAGTTAGTTAGTTAGTTATCATTTTAGAGACAGGGTTTTGCGCTGTTGCCCAGGCAGTAGTGTAATCAAAGCTCACTGCAGCCTCAAGTTCCTGGGCTCAATCCTCCTGCCCCAGCCTCCTGAGTAGCTGGGACCACAGGCATGAGCCACCATGCCTGGCTGAGAGTACTCTTTACAACGAGCAAATCAGCCAGCTCACTCCTACTCACAGCCATCCAATGGCATGAATCACACTTTGGGTGAAACCACCTCCTTACCAAGGCCTATGAGGCTTAACAAAGATAGGCCTCTACCTCCCTCTCAACCTCACTCTCACCCCATTCTGGCCACGCCAGCCTTTGTGCTTTTCCTTGACATGCCCAGATCAGCCCTGCCTTGGATCTTTATGTTTGTTCTTCCTTTGCCTGATGCTTTCCTTGCAGATCTTTATGTCATTTACGTATTTGCTCAAATGCCATCTTCTCAAAGAAGCGTTCTCTGGCTATCCCATCTAAAAGCCCTCTTCCTCATGAGTCTCCATGCCCTTAGATAGCTGCCTGCTTCTTGTCAGGCGCAGGGAACATGCCTGTAATCCCAGTGCTTTGGGAAGTTGAGGCGGGCAGATCACTTGAGGTCAGGAGTTCAAGACCAGCCTGACCAACATCATGAAACCTTGTCTCTACTAAAAATACAAAAATTAGCCAGGTGTTGGAGCACATGCCTATAATCCCAGCTACTAGGGAGGCTGAGGCAGGAGAATTACCTGAACCCAGGAGGTGGAGGTTGCAGTGAGCTGAAATCACACCACTGTACTCTAGCCTGGGTGATAGAGTGAGACTCTGTCACACACACACACACAAAGATAGCTGCTTGCTTCTTTGAGGTCCTCATTCCGGAAACTGGAGACAGCTCCTCCCAATGTGGCCATTGCCACGGAAAGGGTGTCATCATGACACCTGGTGCTGAATATCCCACAAAAGGAGTGCCTAGAAAATCAGTGTGGCATTTCTTTTGCAGCCTGAGTTTATAGAGTGAAACTCACACCTGCGACTAAGAGAGCTCTGTGGTCAGAGTACATGTCCTCCCTGTATTTTATCTTATTTTAATTGGCCAGAGCAGGTAAGACAGAGGAAGAGTGACCTGTCTGTATTGTAGATCTTCTAGGGAGTGCAGAGGGACATTCTGCAGGGAAAATGTGTGTAGACGGGGAAGGACATGCCAGTCAGGAGAGATCCCAGAAAAATGACTTTTGAAAAAGTTTGCATAATACCAGACCTTAATGACTTCACCTTCTGGCTCTACTAATTCCCTTCTTGGCTTGACACTGAGATTCAGATTAAGCAGTGGTTGATTCGAACCAACTGTAGTCAGCACCAGGGGACTTGGACATTGGTTGAATTTGGAGAGACATCAGCTGCGGGAAGGAGGAATTTCTGCCACGCTTCTATCTGGGGGGCGTACCTGTGCTTGAGGAGCAGCCAGGATTTCTCTGGGATCTTCCCTTGAGAAAGGGCTGCAAGAACCCAGATCCCTGGCCATGATCTGGCCAATGAAGGCTGTCAGGACTGGGAAGATTCAGTCCATCAGCAAGCAACCTCTCAGCCAAGATGGAGAGTAAAGGTATTGAGTGCAGACCATGTGCTGGGTGCTATGGAACGTGCTCTACCTGTGTGATCGCGGAAGTCCTGGCACTTGTCCTGGGAGGGTCTATTTTGCTTCCTTCCCCCAGTCATTTATTCATTCTTGTAACAAACACTATGTACATATTTTGTTCCAGGCATTCTTTTTGACCCCTGAAACTGTGGTTACAGGGGAGAAAAAGACCGAGTCATTGCTCTCATAGGCTTACAGCCAGGTGGAGGGAATGCCAAGTAGACAAATACACGAGACAGGGTGACAAAAGCAGAATCATGAGACAGGTCAGTGATTGTCCAAGTGTGGTCCACAGACCTCTGGGAGTTCCTAAGACCTTTTCAGGAGGCCCAGGAGTTTGAAACAACTGTATTTGCACAAGAATACTGATATGTTATTTGCCTTTGTCACTCTTGTGGCATAGCAGTTCTCAAATTGGCTCTCTGGGCAGGGTCACGATGGTCACTCTAGGGAGGCACAGTCCCAGACCTGAGAAGAACCCCAGGGACTTAGTGAATCTGTCTCTGGGCGTTTCTCCTTGTCATGGGGCTAGGAGCAGATGCCCAGGCTCTAAGGAGACTATGCTGGCTGGTGCCACCCCACAGGAGGTTTCTTCCTGCTCTTTGAACCCCAGGAAGACTCTCCTGGGGTTTCACCTCTTACTCCCATTTTTATAATCACAGGAGCCTGGGAAGTGAGAGCCGGGGCCATTTGTGACAGCAGTTATGGGAAGCAGATAACTCTCAGGCCCCAGTCCTCTCATGCCGGGGTTCAGGGCACCGAATTGTTATGACTTGGTTTCTCCTGGCAGAATCATGGGAGGCGCAAGGCCGGAAGCTGGCTCACTCCCCAGATGAGTTGTTGAGGCTCTGCGTGACATGATGATGTTTGCTGGACCGCTCAGCAAATTGTTCCCCCAGTAGATCTGCCTCACCTCGACAGTCTGTCAGCCGCATTTACTGGGAACCTGCTAGCAATGTGAATTGGTAGGCGGTCCAAGCATTGCGGTAGCTGTTCCCAAGAGTTGAGGGCTAAGTTATCTATCTATCAAATCCTGTCTCTCTGCTGACATCTGGGAAAACCAGGTGACACCCACACACCTGAGGCCTTGGCAGCAGCCCAGTTAAAGGTTGCAGTTTTTCTTTAGTTACTTTCTGACCTTGGAGTTTAAGAATGTAGGTATAGGGCTTTGCTTCTGATCAAACTGCATGAATGTTTCAAAGTCTAAGCTTTTGAAAATTAACAAAGTCAGATGTGCATATACATGCTTTACACATTTTGCTGGGTCGCTTTCAGTAGGAACTAGATTGATCCTTGGATAGTGACTGATCACTGAGTCCTCACTTATTTCCACAGGCAGAAGGAACCTGTCCAGAAAAAAAGCCTGAGCATGCCACTGGATAAAGGTTTAAATGGGCTTTCTGCCAGTGAACTGCATTTGATAGTTACGTGGGTACAGCCCATGGCAGGAATCCACACAGCTCACAGGAGATCTGTGGGGCCCTGGGATGTTGCAATGTCACTCTGTCTGGGTAAGTGACAGCCAGGATGTGGGATTTGGTGATTATTTTTGGTTTGGTTTGTTTCTAGCTCAGAAGAAAGACTATATATAACATTGAGGGAGGCATAACTTCCAGATTGTCAAGGTTGGTGCTAATAGTGAATGATATACTAATATATGTTACATGGAATCACAAGCTTGCAAGAGCAAAGCTCATGTACAAGATGAAAGGATAAATCTTCTGTTGTGTAATGGGAAAAGAAAGCTGGCAATGTAAATGCAGTCTGAATATTTTTTCCAGCATTGCGTGTGTAATTAGGCATTCAGCGACTCCCTCATCTAAGGAAATTTGACTTTAATGGGAGCTATCTAGCTAACTATCGAAGGAGTATTTTGAAAATTCAGGGGTGAGGACGGGAAGGTATTAACTTTAAAGATGTATTATATTCTTGGCCTTCAAATAAAACAAAAGACAACAAACAACTCCATGAGCACCAGTCTGCCATCATGTAAGCTGTGCAGATAGAAGTCAGACTCATATTCTGAGCCTTGGAAATTAAGCCAGAAACAGAACTGTCAGATAATTTTTATCCACTAGTGTGTATATTACATTTTGATCATTTAAGATTTCCCCCCCAAAAAGGGCTCTGTTTAATGAATGCAATTTCATCGGTGTCTGGAAATTGCACAGTTTTTGATGCAGTCTCATGTGTTGGGAAATTAAGGCATAACCTTTGGTAAATCCAAAGTTCATCTTTAAAAAGAGAGTTTCAAATGCAGAGTTTAACTAAAGCTGGTACAAAAGAGTCGCTCCCCATCCACTGCCTCTCCTTCAAAACTTCCAGAGAATCACGGCACAGCTAGGAGCAGTGACAACCTCAGCGAGCATGACTGTTCGATCCGACAGCAGTAAAAATGTTTTCTGGAAACCAGTGCAGGAAAGGGTTAGGAAATTAAAGACAGAAACTTGAGTTTAAAGATTAGACACCATGGACAGGTCTCAAAGGCAACTGCTCACTTCCCAAGCCCCAGCTCTCCCTGCTCGGTTCATCTTCAGGACAATCTTCAGAGGTCCCCTTCTTAGTGGCACTGAGTCACGCCCTCTAATCTTTGTAGTGTAAATGGCCAGGATCTCTACATGGTTTCAACACACAGGGCTACATGGTTAGTTTATTAGAGAAATGAATTCTTTCTAACCAATAATGATTTAACAAAAACCTTGTTTTGTGAGAAAATACATCTACCATTCCTCTCCAGGCATTTTACAGAAAATATTTTGAGCTGTCAAAAGGGGGCATCCTTGCTTTTCCAGACAAAAGAAATAATTCAAGTTTGCTCTTTAGAGCAGGCTGGGTGGGAGTGGTGGGCAAGAGTGCGTAGTGACTTTAAATAGGACGGGTGTGCTATTAAGGCTACACCTGAGGGCGTGGGCCCTGCATAACTACATCCCTGCTACCCAGTGTGGCCCTAGGCGCCGGCAGCAGGAGCAGCAGCTGGAAGCCTGTTACAGGTGTGGGCTATCAGGCCTCAGCTCGGACCCATCGGCTCAGAATCAGGGTTTAACAAGGGCGCAGGTAGCCCGTGAGCATCTGCACGTTTAAGATGCACAGCTTCACAGCTGTATTTCTCAAACTTCCTCCAGGGACGAGGGACAAGAATCACCTGTGGAGCTTGTTACACACAGGATCCTGGGCTTGCAACTGTAAACTACTGATCCAGAATTTGCCGCAGAGAGGCCTGGTAATTTGTATATTTAACAAATGCCCCACAGGACACAAGTCATGAATGAAGTGTGAAGAACACGACAAGATAACCTTTACGTTGTTGAAGGAAATAGATCATGACCTAAAAAAGAAACGGCTTCTATCAGATCACGTTTTCCTTTTGAAAGGATGCAGTCTCCCTTTTTCTTGCCATCTACTCTCTTAAAAACAAGGCTAACAATGGAAGAGGGAAGCAGAGGAAAAGTAAGAGCACAGCTGCCGCTGGCGGGGTGCAGGAGAGGCCACTGCCCAGGGACTTTGCGAAGCGGGACGCGGCCAGCAGAGGGCAGCAAAGCACAGGTCCTGCACTGGGACCGGCTGTGCGCGCGGTGTGGCCTCGCGAGATTGGAGCGGCCTTCTGCTACTTGCTTCTGGGCTTTCTGTAGACGTTTGTGGTTTGTGGACCTCAGGTCTGACACTAGGCTTGTCAAGTCATTAGAGGTAACAGTAGACTGCCGGGTCTGAATGGGAGTCAGGTAAGGTCTGAGCCAGCACGGCCCAGTAGAAATACAATGCAAACTACGTAGTTTATTTGAACTTTTCTAGAGGATACATTTTTATTTTGTTTATTATTATTATTTTTGTATATAGAAGAAGTCTTGCTACGTTGCCTAGGCTGGTCTTGAACTCCTGGCCTCAAACAATCTTCTTGGCCTCCCAAAGTGCTGGGATTACAGGCATGAGCTATGGTGCTGGCCGAAGCTAATTTTTTTCTTTTTTCTTTTTTTTTTTTTGAGATAGGTTTTCACTCTGTTGTCCAGACTGGAATGTAGTAGCATGATCATGGTTCACTGCAGCCTTGACCTCCTGAGCTCAAGCGATACTCCTGCCTCAGCCTCCCTTATAGCTGAGACCACAGGCGTGCACCACCATGTCCAGTTAATTTTCTATTTTTTGTAGAGACAACATCTTACTTTGTTGCTCAGGCTGGTCTCTAACTCCCGGGCTCAATCAATCCTCCCTCCTTGGCCTCCCAAAGTGCTGGGATTATAGGCGTGAGCCACTGTGCCCAGCCCCCTGTTCGTTATTGAACATCTACTATATGCTAGCAGTTGGGCCAGAGGCTGGAGATATGTAAGTCATCAAATATAGTCCCTGACGCTGAGGACCTGGGTCCAGAGTATTTGGGAGACAGCATGGAAACAGAATCTTCTCCTTCTTTGTTTTTTTGAGACACAGTTTTACTCTTGTTGCCCAGGCCGGAGTGCAATGGTGCAATCTCATCTCACTGCAACCTCCACCTCCCAGGTTCAAGTGATTCTCCTGCCTCAGCCTCCTGAGTAGCTGGGATGACAGGCATGCACCACCACGCCTGGCTAATTTTATATTCTTAGTAGAGACAGGGTTTCTCTATGTTGGTCAGACTGGTCTTGAACTCCCAACCTCAGGTCACCCACCTGCCTTGTCCTCCCAAAGTGCTGGGAGTACAGGCGTGAGCCTCTGCGCCTGGCCAGAAACAGAATCTTTCAAATCCCTGAAACACCCACCACAGCAAGTCTATGGGCAGGCTCTGAGGTGGACCCTGGGACAAATCATTTGACCCACCCTGGAGGAGAGTCTCTGAACTAAGTCAGAGGCTTTTGTTGCATTTTATTTTTCCTTTCTCATAATCATTTCCAGATTTGCTTATAAGTTGTCTGAAATACACATTTGTCTGGAGAAAGAAAATCTGGCTGAGGTGAGAATCCCTAAGCTGGCTCTAAGCCTCCCTGAAAGGAAAGGCCAGTGTATCATCAGCTAACTGTCACACAGAAATCCCTTCTGGGGCATCCCCTGGACTTTTTACCAAAGGTTGGACCCACCACATCCAAGGTCTCTTATTCCCCCATCAGCGCTATTCTAGGTTAACGCTATTTTGGGAATGCAATTCTTCATTTCAGTGTGAATTTCCTCATCTTTCTGCACAAATTGAGTGAAATCCTTGGTGCATTTTTTTTTCTTAGATGGATGGAAGCTAAAAGAGAATGGAAGGCCTCCAGCTGTTTGAGGCTCTGTCCTCAACGACAATCAAAATTCTCCATCTTTTCTTGTTCTTGGCACTTTCTGATTGAAATAAGATTCCAGCATTTATCTGCACCTGCAATTTTGACAAGAAAGGAAAATTTAAAAGACAAGTGAAAGAATTCTCCGAGGGAAGTCAATGAGTCGACAGTAGTCAGACGCCTCCAAATCTCTTTTTGCATTCCTCCGTCAATTAAGCTACAGTCACATATTGGAGAGCAGAACTTAAGTCTGTGAGTAGAAATGCAAAAATGTGCGTCGATCAGTAGCTGGAACCTTCCTCTGGAGCGAGTATTACTTGGAGAGCAGCTGATGATCTATTTGGCATTGAAATGGAGAGGATTTTGAGTCAAAGAGGCCACTTTAAATAATAGATTTGAGTTTAGTTGAAGGTCACACTTAACTTGCATGAATAAAAATCTTCAGAGATTTTGGAATATACTCAGAAAATACAGGCAATCTTGAGCACATAAGCATTTCCTTCAGGGGATAAAAGCAGTTTAATATTATTGCCCTGTGCGTAATTATCGATCATATTAGCATGGAAGATACTGAAAAGGAAGGCAGAGTAACCATCTGATGGACACATTGATTCTCAGCAGCTAGGACCTTGAGCTTGGACAGGAAGTTGCCTGGAGACCTGGGAAGACTGTCAAGGGAATTTGGTAGTGGCCATTTCATTTTGGCTCAACAGATGACAAAAATGACCCACTGAGAGGGGAAGGATTATCTAGCTAATCCCATATGACATAAATAATCTCCCACCTCTAGGAATTTGGGAATCACCTGCCAAATGTTGATTTGGTTATCTGGATGTGTATTTAAACCTGATTCAAAGCTTCCTGGCAACCAAGATGAAAAGGGAAATATGGTGAATTATAAACTCATCATTTGAGGGGGAGAAATGTGCTCAACTTTCAAGGAAAGTAGGACATTCATAAAGAAAATTCTAAGCATTAAAACATTTGATTTGGCTGGGCACGGTGGCTCACGCCTGTAATCCCAGCACTTTGGGAGGCTGAGGCGGGCAGATCACCTGAGGTCAGTAGTTTCAGACCAGCCTGGCCAACACCATAAAATTCCACCTCTAATAAAAATACAAAAAATTAGCCAGGCATAGTGGTGGAAGCCTGTAATCCCAGCTACTCTGGAGGCTGAGGTAGGAGAATTGCTTGAATCTGGAGGCAGAGGTTGCAGTGAGTTGAGATTGTGCCACTGCAGTCCAGCCTGGGCGACAAGAGCGAAACTCCATCTCAAAGAAAACAAAACAAAAAGCATTTGATTTATAGCTGTAATATCCTTTCCAAAAGCTACTGATTCATAATGCAGATTAATGATTAGGATTTAGGAAATTATAAATGCATTTCAGAGGTTTTTGAACCTGTTAATATAAATTAACTTCTAGAATGTCCCAATTCCTCCCCCCAGCACTAATCTAAAGCCTATGTTTTTCCCCTGTCACTTGCTGTGTTAATTGGATTATAGAGATAATTCCGCTCCCATAAAATGTAATCTCTGCAGGTTTTGGAATCTACATTCTGCTGCATTTTGTAGGATTATCTCTCAAAGGTAACAGATTAGAATCCCTGGTTGGTGCAAATAAACTGAAATTTGTGCTGTAATCCCCTTCAGTGAGGAGAGGGGTGGGGGAGGCTTCCAGGTTCTAATGAATGAGAGAATGCTAAACTGGCAGCCTTTGTTGTTATGGTTGTTGCTTTTTGACGGATGGAGTCTTGTTCTGTCACCCAGGCTGGAGTAGTGGTGCAATCTTGGCTCACTGCAACCTTCGCCTCCAGGGTTCAAGTGATTCTCCTGCCTCAGCCTCCTGAGTAGCTGGGATTACAGGGGCCTGCCACCACGCCCAGCTAATTTTTTTTTTTTTTGAAAGAAAGAAAGAGAAAAGGAGAAAGAAAGAAAGAGCAAAAGAAAGGAAGAAAAAGAATGAAAGAGAGAAAGAAAAAGGAAGAGAAAGAGGGAGAGAGAACAGGATTCTTGTTTTATTGCCCAGGCTAGAATGCAGTCTAAAAATGGGTATTAAAAACCTCTTTTATGCCAATAATTGTGCTTAACAATGGAGACAGGAAGGAATAGGGGATGAAAATAACAAATAAGCAGACAACCAATATTTTATTTAAACCTGTGAAATGCTATGCAATTGC
>PVKP010031642.1:0-26767 GCA_004027715.1 Plecturocebus donacophilus | reverse complement strand
AAAAAAAAAAAAAAAAAAAAAAAAAAAAGAAGAAGAAAAAAGAAAACATTAATGGACTTTTGTGGGTTGGGGGAATTTACACTTGCGAGGCAGTATTGGATTCATAGTAACAATTCTACTCTGTTAAAGATCTTTTCAGAACTGACATAAGCTATATAACTTGTCAGACTCTTCTGAGCAATCTTATATTTTTAAAATAAGAGGCCAGTCATGGTGGCTGATACCTATAGTCCCAGCCCTTTGGGAAGTTGAGGCCAGGTGATCACTTGAGCCTAGGAGTTCAAAACTAGGCAACATGGCAAGACCCTGTCTCTGCAACAAATTTTTAAAAATTAGCACAGTGTGGTGGCACATGCCTATAGTCCCAGCTATTCAGGAAGCTGACGTGGGAGGATCACTTGAGCCCAGGAGGTTGAGGCTGCAGTAAGCCATGTTTGCACAACTGCGCTCCAGCCTGGGTGACAGAGCTGGACCCTGCCTCAAAAAAAAAAAAGGAATGTTACTCAAATTATCTTAACACTGTGAAGTATTTATATAATTTTTTTTTTGAGATGGAGTCTCACTCTGTCACCAGGCTGGAGTGCAGTGGCATGATCTTGGGTCACTGCAACCTCTGCCTCCCGGGTTCAAGCGATTCTCCTGCCTCAGCCTCCTGAATAGCTGGGACTACAGGCACTCACCACCACGCCCAGCTAATTTTTGTATTTTTAGAAGAGATGGTGTTTCATAATGTTGGCCAGGATGCTCTTGATCTCTTGACCTCGTGATCTGCCTGCCTCAGCCTCCCAAAGTGCTGGTATTACAATCGTGAGCCACCATGCCCAGCCAGTATTTATATAATTTCATAAGACTATTAGGAAAAAACAAACAAAAAGACTATTAGGAAAAAGCATCTTTAAACATTCATTGTTGTCAGTAAACCTTAAAATTTTGGCCTTAAACTATTAAATGTAGCTGAATTTAAAATTCTAATATTATAGTTAGGATGTTCATTACAGTTTTGAATGGATATAGTCACACATCACTTAATGATGGGATACATTCTGAGAAACACATCGTTAGGTGATTCTGTTGTGCAAACACAGTGTACTTACACAAATCTAGATGGTATGTATATTTTTATTTACATATATTTTTTCATACAGAAATCCAAATGTCCCAGAACCATTACTGAATAGCAGTAATGGTGATATTTCCATGACTTGATCTGCAGTGCCACTTTAAGTTCCATATATCAGATTTCTATATATTCTCTATTATAATCTTATGGGACCACCATCATATATGTGGTCCACTGTTGACCTAAATGTTGTAATGCTGTGCATGACTATATAAATTCTAGCAATTTTTGATATTGTTGCACACTTTATAATTTCTTACTCATACTATATATCCAATTAAATGAGATTTTTTAAAATGCCACTTAAAACCATGGATGAAAATTTTATAGTTCAAATAGTCCTTTATACAATGCTTAATGTCAAACATAACTGATAACTCATTTGAGTTTTTTGTGACCACACCTTGTCCACCCTTTATTTTGACCAAAAGATTCTAGTTTCAGTGTCTGTCATAGAAAGTGAAACTACATCACTTAAGGACTAATTTCAAACAATGCTTTTAGTGTCTCATTTACTCCACTGGTGTTAATTCAGCATTAAAGGCTTTAAAAGGCAGGAACCAGTGAAATGTGAAGAGTTGTACACTGCCTTACCCTTTACTCCCTAGTCACTTCAGTGTTAAGTAGCCCTCAGTCAGCCCCTTTCTTTCCTAAGGACATACATCTCTTTTTTATTTTATTACTTTTTTTTAAAAGATAGGGTCTTGCTATGTTACCCAGACTGGAGTGCAGTGGCTGTTCGCAGGCATGATCCCACTACTGATCAGCACAGGAGTTTTGACCTGCTCTGTTTCCAACCTGGGCCAATTTACCCCTCATTACTAAACCTGGTGGCCCCCCTTCCTGGAAGTCATCATATTGACGCCGAACTTAGTGTGGACCCCTAATTGGCATAGCACAGTACAGCCCAGAGCCCCTGGACTCAAGCCATCCTCCACTGCAGCTTCCCAAGTAGTTGGGACTTAGCACGCACCACTGTGCCTGGCGACGTGTCATAAACACATTTCCTCTCACTGTTTGCAGTTATTCCACTTTCATTTCTTTAACTATCTTCCCAAACCAGGGACAGTTATAAATCCCTTTCAAAATCTTTCTTTTGTAGAGATGGAGAGTCTCACTATGTTGCCCATGTGGTCTTGAATGCCTGGCCTCAAGTGATCCTCCTGCCTTGGCCTCCCAAAGTTCTGGGATTACAGGCATGAGCCACCGAACCAAGCCCTTTTCAGAATCTTTAGAATCTCCACTTACCTCTTTATCCTTCTCTAATTATTCTTAAGAATTAATATTTATGTCAACATTAACACTAAATGTTATCTGTCACATTTCCCAAATAAGCCAATGCTTAATTACATTATCACTTCTCTAATCTTTCAGCTCTTGTTTACAATGGCTTTGGTATTTCTGTCATTAGCTAGAGTTCTAATTTTTTCGATGTTATAACCAACTAACTAACCTACTTGAAAATGCAGAGGAAAACATTCAGAAGATTCAAAGTTTACAACCTCATAAGATCAACTTATTTATGCTGTATGCTACATATAAGTGAGCTTTTAGAATTATTAGAAAAAAAATTAGCAAATATTCAAATTATATATGTTTAAGTGAACCAGTAAAATAGCCTTAATTTTCCCCAACTCTATTTTCTTTAACACTTTATTATAAAAATAATTAGTATGAAAAGAATGTTAAATGTAGCTTAAAGTGGAACATCCATATACCCACTACCTGGATTCTACAGTTAGCAGTAAATTACACCTGCACCTGCTTTGCCACATAATATTTCCAACTATCCCCCAACTATTTTGAACTTAACAAAGTTTAAAAAAAAAAAAAAAAAAACTGGAATATTCACAGATGGGGTATTCTAATTAGCTAAAGTACAGCCAGAAAATCTTGGTTGAATGGTTTTCAT
Organism: Plecturocebus donacophilus; assembly: GCA_004027715.1. Classification (NCBI taxonomy): domain Eukaryota; kingdom Metazoa; phylum Chordata; class Mammalia; order Primates; family Pitheciidae; genus Plecturocebus; species Plecturocebus donacophilus. Next base: position 23,735 of record PVKP010031642.1, on the reverse strand, counting down.
AAACAATTCTGTTTTCTTATTCTTGAAATTCGGGATCTGGTCTCAGACATCACATGATTATAAGAACTTAAGAAATAGACATGGATGGTTAAGGAGACTGGGCTGAATACACAGTGACTAAGAGCCTTGAAAGGCTGGTGGAAAAGGGACATTTCCAGTCTTTGATATTAACCTTTCTAAAATTTGAGAGCATAAGTACTTATGACTTAGGGTAAAAAAAAAATTAAAATTTTTGCCAGGCACAGTGGCTCACGCCTGTAATCCCAGCACTTTGGGAGGCTGAGGCAGGAGAATTGCTTGAACCCAGGAGGCAGAGGTTGCAGTGAGCCAAGATCGCACCACTGTACTCCAGCCTGGCGCCTGTTGACAGAGACAGACTCTATCTCAAAAGAAATAAAATAAATAATTTTTTAAAAAATTTGAGAGCAGTAAATGCTTAATCATTTGAAGAGTAAGGTTAATTTTGTTCAACTTTGGAAGGAATCGTTGAAAGCCTTGCTTTATAGTTGGAATATCCCTTCAAATTGTAACTTATCCAAAGTTTTGATGGGACCAGAAAGCCCTCTGATTCCATATTGTCAAGTAAAGTGAAATAATAAAGATCTTCCTGTTTAAAGATCTTACTGTTAGTAAGCAGTTTTGAGTTCAATTTAAATCAAACATTTGCAATAGGAAATAACCAAAAATCATCAAAATGTCTACGAAAAGGAAGAAATCGCTTAAAAACCCTGAAAACAAAAAGGGAAAATGTTTTTGGCCAGGTGTGGTGTCTCACTCCTGTAATACCAACACTTTGGGAGGCCAAGCCTGGTGGATTGCTTGGGTTTGGGAGTTTGAGACCAGCCTGGGCAATACAGTGAAACTCCATGTCCACATGCCTGTAGTCCCAGCTACTCAGGAGGCTGAGGTGGGAGACCACTTGAGACCAGGAGGTAGAAGTTGCAATGAACTGTGATTCCGCTACTCATTGCACTCCAACCTGTGTGACAGCAAAACCCTGTCTCAAAAAGAAAAGGCCCAGTGTGGTGGCTTACGCCTGTAATCCCAGAACGTTGGGAGGCTGAGGCAGGCAGATCACTTGAGGCCAGGATTTTGAGACCAGCTAGGCCAACATGACGAAACCCTGTTTTTACTAAAACTGTAAAAGTTAGCCAAGCAGAATGGGGTGCACCTGTAGTCCCAGCTACTTGGGAAGCTGAGGCAGAATCAGAACCCAGGAGGTTGCAGAGAGCCAAGATTGCGCCACTGCACTCCAGCCTGGGTGACAGAGTAAGACTCTGTCTTCAAAAAAAGAAGACAAAAGAGAAAACATTTCTACTTGCCATCTCTTGCCCAAGATCCTAAACTGCCAAGATTCCAAGAACACGAGAATTTGATTTGACAGTCAGATTATCAAACTCTTTCTCTACTGCAGCTAAAAATATAAAAAAAAAGAAAAGAAAAAAAAAACCAAACTCTAATCTTGGAATAAGAGAACTATCTGTAGTAATTTAGTAGGCACAGCCATGTATATATAAGCAGCTTTGGAGGAGTGTGATTATCTAGTGTCTTTACAACCAGACATAAAATACCACATAGTTTTCTGAGTGCTAATCTGTATTAGACTAGGAAAAATTACTTAACTTTCCTGGATCTTTTCTTCCATGTTCATAAAAATGTCGTGTGAATGACTAGAGAAATGAGGTGTTTTTATCATTGTTTAATGTCACTTTGTCTTTTATTTTTTATTTCTTTTCTGTTCCTTCTCCACTTCCCTCCCTAGCCTTAAAGTATCGTTAAACGTTCAAGATTATCTGACCTCTTCTAATTAAATGGAGCTTGAATAGAACATGTGGCCTCCTTTGATAAATGTGCATCTGATTTTCATAAAGTATGCAGGTTGCTTCTACCAATCATCCCATTTTGTCCCTTTTTACCATTACTAAATTCAGAAACTATGATTACCTATGCCACATAATCTATTCCTTTAACGAGGGAATTTAAAATTTGTGTAGCCAGTTCTACACTAAGCCCACATTATTATAAATCTTGCTCTAGAAAATGAATTCTAAAATCTTAACAGAGGACCTTCAGTAAATGCAACATCTTTTATAAATCTTAAATTGTTATTGAATTTGACATTTTTATAATTCAAGTTAACAAAACAAGTAGTTCCTGAGTTACACAAAATTTGTGTTTACACAATTCTGCCTCCTCCACCACCTCATCTCACAACACAAGCATACTTTCTTTTCCCATTTGGAACAGTTTCTAGGAGATTTCTAGATTCAGAAGGAAAGAAGTACAGCAATGAGAAAACAACTTGGAGGAGTTAGCTCAGGGATCAGATGGTCAGCAAGGCAATTCTGTGATGTTAAAATGTATTGTTTACCAATGTCCTTCAAAAATTTAAACATAGGCCGAGCGTGGTGGCTCATGCTTGTAATCTCAACACTCTGGGAGGCCGAGGCGGGTGAATCACGAGGTCAGGAGATCGAGACCATCTACTAAAAACACAAAAAGTAAGCTGGGAGTGGTGGGACGCTGAAGTCCCAGCTACTTGGGAGGATGGGGCAGGAGAATTCCCTTATTTTAAGCTACTGGACATTGTACATCCTTTTTTTGTTCTTGAGATGGAGTTTCACTCTTGTCACCCAGGCTGAAAAGCAGAGGCAACCTGGAGGCGGAGGTTGCGGTGAGCCGAGATTATTCCACTGCACGCCAGCCTGGGCAACACAGCGAGACTCTTTTTTTTGTTTGTTTTTTTAAGACAGAGTCTCCCTCTGTCGCCAGGCTGGAGTGCAATGGCGCGATCTCGGCTCACTGTAACCTCGCCTCCTGGGTTCAAGCAATTCTCTTGCCTTGGCCTCCCGAGTAGCTGGGACTACAGACGCGCGCACCACTTCCAGCTAATTTTTAAAAATAGTTTAGTAGAGACGAGGTTTCACTATGTTTGCCAGGATGGTCTCGATCTCTTGACCTCGTGATCCACCTGCCTCGGCCTCCCAAAGTGCTGGGATTACAGGCGTGAGCCACCGCGCCTGGCCTGAGACTCTGTCTTAAATAAATAAATAAAATAAAACAAAAAGTATCAGCCTTTCATATCCAAGGATACATAAATACACTTGATTCCTTCAACTGAAGCTGATATCAATTGTATATAAATTTCCTTCTACCATGAAAACAAAGGATAGTTTATCCTGCAATAAGATTAGGAGATGAGAGAGGTGCAAGAAGAGATAATGAGTTACAAAAGATCAGTTTCACCTAATTTCAAATCATAGAAAAGGAAGGAAACTTTATTCCCCCTTTTCACCAACTGGGCCCCTGCCATCAGAATTCAGAATTTAAATTATAACTGTTAACACAGACTTTTACAGGTAGGAAAAAAACAGCCTCTGTTTCATGAGGAGATTCTAATTCAGCAACTAATTTACTATCACAGTGAAATTGACAGTCCATAGGAGGCTGAGAGGATGAGGTCAAGACTACTAGTAAAGCATTAATTTTTTCTTTTCTTTTCTTTTTTTTTGAGACAGGGAATCTAGCTTTGTCTCCCAGGCTGGAGTGCAGTGGCGAGATCTCAGCTCACTGCAACCTCTGCCTCCCCAACTCAAGGGGTCCTCCCGCCTCTGCCTCCCAAGTAGCTTGGAACACAGGCATGTGCCACCACACCTGGCTAAGTTTTATATTTTTAGTAGAGATGGGGTTTCCCTATGCCACCCAGGCTAGTCTCAAACTCTTAGGCTCAAGCGATTCGCACCCCTCTGCCTTCCAAAGTGCTAGGATCACAGGCGTGAGCCACCGTGCCTGGCCTAAAAGCATTAAATCTTATGGGAGAAAATGGAGGGGACATAGAAAGACAAAATATTCCACTTCCATTTCCCTGTTGTAATTACTGCTTTGTGCACTATTTATCAAAGCCACACCTCTGGATCTGACCTATTTTCTATCTACTTGCTGTGCCTTTCCACATGGATGTCCTAGAGGCACTCCAAAGTTCCACATGCCAAATCAAAATGACCTCCCTTTATAATTCTGACTCCCCTGCAACCCCCTAATTCATAGTTTTATCCTTTTGAGTTGCTCAATTTTAAATTTTTTCCTTAGCTTCTACTCAGATGCTCAATCCTTAATTCTACCTCTACAACATTCCCCCAAATAAGCCTCTGATAATGCCCTTTTCTCTTTTGAGCTACTAATGTATCCTCACCTAAGTCGTCTTTGTTTCAAGCTTTCCCTTACCAAGCTGTCCTCCATATTTCTACATTTTATTTCAAGCAAGAATTCCATTCCCTCACTCAAACCTTTGAGGACTGCCATGTTTACAGAATAAAGTTGAAGCTCTTCCGAATGACACTAAAGGCCCTTCATGTTCTTACCCCAATTCACCTTTAAAAAAACTTCCCTCCCTTCCTTGCACTTAGGCTACTGGACATTGTACATCCTTTTGAGACGGAGTTTTACTTGTCGCCCAAGCTGAAATTTAGTGGCCCGATCTCAGCTCACTGCAACCTCCACCTCCCAGGTTCAAGCAATTCTCCTGCCTCAGCCTCCCAAGTAGCTGGGATTACAGGCATGCACTAGCATGCCCAGCTCATTTTTTGTATTTTTATTAGAGATGGGGTTTCACCATGTTGGCCAGGCTGAACTCCTGACCTCAGGTGATCTGCCCCCGTCAGCCCCCAAGGTGCTGGGATTACAGCATCGTACATCGTTTCACACCACCATCTGCTCAGATTTTTTATCTCTCACAATTATCTTCCCTTTTTTGTGTATCAAATACTGATCTTTTAAGGTTCAACTCAATGTTACTTTCTGAGGTGTTAAGATTCCTAAAGAGGAAATTCCTTCTCACCAAAATTAATGCCTTATCCCTAAGAAACTGTCTCTTCAGGCATTTGTTGTTGTGGAGTGGGGAAATATAGTTTGTATTTATGTTTTCTCCCCATCCCACCTCAACTTTGAGCTCTGCCATTTATCCACACTTAAGCCCCACACATTCAATTGCAGACATACTGCTCAAAATGACAAGAGCTCAGAAATGTTGGACAAGGAAAGGGTGGTTGAGGCAGTGGGACTATTATATTGTGTAGCAATTTTTATAACCATATGCAAAAATGTGTTCTTAAAACCTGTGTATGTGTCTCTTTCTAGAATCACAGACTGATTTGGTTGAGATATCAGAACTCACTGAAGTCAGTCATTAGTATTAATATTTACAACACATTACTAAAAAAAAGCTAAAATGGGTTACTAAAAATTGGGGGCATCTTCAAACTAAATGAGCCTCTCATCCATTTGTGAAGAAGGTGTATCTGCATTTGCAAGGAAGGAATGGTGACTCAAACATCAAACAAAAGTTCCTTTGTACCTTCAATCTTCTTTACTTGACCTGATTGCTTAACATTATTCCCACTCAAAATTTGTCTCCCTTACTTCCTCTTGGCCTTTTTTATTTTTTTGAGACAGGGTCTGTTACCCAGGCTGGAGTGCAATGGCCTGATCCTGGCTCACAGCAACCTCCACCTCTCAGGCTCAGGAGATCCTCCTGCCCTAGTAGTCAAGTACTATGCCCAAAAACCTCAAGGCTGCTCTGCTACGAAAATGTAGAGTATGGCCAGGTATGGTGCCTCACATTCAGCCAGTATAAGTTCAAATCTACCCACACAAAATCATCTACTCACACATTCAAGCACGAGAAACAGTCACACACAAAGAATCAAGACTATTTTTAAAAGGGGGGGCCAAATTATTATTATTTTAAAATTTGATTACAACCAATTTTGTTGGCATTAAAATTAGAGGCATCAAGCTGGAATGGATATATACCAAAAACCAGAAAATGAGTTTGGCAAAATGGGAATAGGAGTTTTCCAGTAATTTCAGATTAGAAATCAATTTAGAGCAACAAACCTCATGCTTACATTGATTGTGCCACAGATTTAAACTTCAGTAGTGCATTAGTAAACTGTTCACATTTAGATCTTCACCTTGAGATTTGACAGCTGTTTCTTGAAAAAAATCTCAGTACCTTGTGCAAATAAATCAGTCTTCCCTGTGCCTTAGCACACACTTAAAATTTCTCCATTGTATATGTACAAAACACACCTGCAATGTGGGCAGGGCAAAATACATACTTTCATAACAAAACTATAATATACCTCTCAAGTATGAACAATATACACATAATACATGGTATACAGTATTTACAAAATATAAAATATAATACAAGCTGTTTGTGATTTTTTAAACTCATCCTTTGCACTTGTACGTTGCAACAAGGCAAACTTCCATTTCTGTACCAATTTTCTCAAGAGTCCAGGGATATGGGAAAACATGTTTTACACACATACTGAAATCTGAAATCTAAGACTGAACTTTCAGGAGTGTTTTTAAGTGTACTGCCATCAGCTCCCTGTTTTGGTTGGAATTTTCAACAGTGCTTCCCATCCAGTGACTAGGAGGCTTTGGAAGAACACTAGGAGAAGGTGGATCACTAAACTTTGCCCCAGCATAATTTTCCTTTTGGCTAACTTCAGTTAGAAATGCTGATTTCTTCAAATGCGTATTTTTAATGTTCTCGGTATTTTTAAAAGGCTTTTTTTCCTGCTTCTGAATTCTGTCAGATGAAACAGAATCCTGCCAAAAGCCGTTTTCATTTCTTTTTGCAGAGGTGATCTTGGTTAGTGGCAAATTATATTTGCTTTTCTGTCTGTTTATCTTTGGTTGTTCATACAAGTGTATACCATGAACAAGCTGGCCGTGGGGAAGGGCAATTTTCTCCGATTTTCCCATCTTTGATTTTAAAACCTACAAAGACAAGAACACAAAAGTAAATATAATTTCCAGATAAAAATTTTATGAACCTCATATGACATATCTAGTTTTTTTTTAAGTTTGACCACAGCCATAGAAAAGAACAAAATCATATTCTTTGTAGCAAGACACATGTAGCTGGGGGCCATTATCCTGAGCGAATTTATGCAGAAGCAGAAAACCAAATACCACAAGTTCTCACTTGTAAGTGAATTTGAGAGCTCAACATTGGGTACAACATAAATATAAAGCGGGGAACGACAGACACTAGGCACTACTAGATAGGAAACAGAGGGGAGCAAGGGTTGAAAAATTACCTATTGGGCACTGTGCTCACTACCTGCGATGGGATCATTCATACTCCAAAACCTCAGCATCATGAAATATACACATGTAACAAACCTACACAGGTACCTCCTGGATCTAAAGTAAACGTTAAAATTATAAAAACTTTAGTTGGGCTGGTGGCTCACGCCTGTAATCCCAGCATTTTGGGAGGTCAGCAGCAAGTGGATCGCTTGAGTTAAAGGAGTTCCAAGACCAGCAGGGGCAACATAGCAAAACCCCATCCCATGTGGACCACAGTTCAAAAATTAGGCGGGATCCCTCTCGCGCCTCTGGAGGCTGGGGAGGCTGGCTGGGGCATGAGGATCCCTTGAGCCTGGGGGTAGGAAGCTCCAGTGAGCAGACATCATGCCACTGCACTCCAGCTTGGAGTGCAAGAGACAGACCCTCTCCAGAGTAAAAAAACAAAACCTTAAAATTTCTCTTTACTTTTAGGTTCACTCTTGCTCGCCACTAAAAATACTATTAATCACTACTGCTAGTTACCAGTATGCAACGTAAGCAAATTCTAAAATGTCAAATGGGCAACCCTGACCTTACCTTGTATGTAGATGGGAGCTCAGTAATGACAAAATAAATAAATAAATAAATAAATAAATAAATAAATAAAATGTCAAATGGGATCATTCATAAATGGGACTTTTCACAGACTAGGACTCGGGCTCGGGCTCCCGACACCTGGGAGGCAGGAAGCAGGGTCCGACCCTTCCGTGGCCACCCCCATCCTGCCTCGTCTTCCATTTCAGACTTTTCAAAAAGTATGCAATAACCCAAGTCCACCTTTCAACAACTCTAAGACTAATGAGCTCTCTTCCAGATATCCTTGCCAGAAACAACGTTTGCTGCGTACCTCCTTTCTGGTTTAGCAAATGCAAGAACACGGCTTCACCAATTTAATCATTTTCCTAACTTAAGTGGTGTTTATAGGAAGTCTTGAACACATGGAAAAGCATAAAGTAATCCACTAGATCACCACACTACCAACACTTGTAACGCAGTAGTAAACAAGGCACGACAGGAAGATGGAGCACAAGTTAACTTTCCATGTCAATAGGGTTCACTGCCAGAGGTCCCTGGTTCATACCTGTTCCAGAAAACAGGCCAGGAAACAAGCACAAAAGCTTTTAGATAAGTCACGGATATTTCAAAAGTCATGGAATTTTAAAACTTGGGACATATCTGAGTACGTAAAGAAACGTAGTGATCCCAACCACGGCACCCCCCCCACCCACAAAAAAAAAAAAAAAAAAAAAAAAACATGCCGGGAGCAAACTTTTTCCAAGGGCACAGCTAGATAAACTGCAAATCTCTAATTCAATGCAACATTCGCTAAATAGTGGGAACTTGATTTTATTACGAATAGAGTAAGCCATTTAAGTCCATCAAACGTTATTTGGCAAGACTTTGAAATAATTTCGTAGACTTAATCCCATTTGAACTTCTATCCATTTTGTCCTAATCCAGTATCACTGCAATCACAGCCTAAGTCAATTCAACTGCTGACTCTTCTGAAAACTTACTCTGGACGCACTAACACAAAGTACACAGTGGCAACCGTAATAAAACCAGTTTTCTGTGGCTCCTGCCAACCCATAACTTAGAAGCACTAAGTAGGTCAGGCCCGCGGCGGGCAGAGCCCCAGCTGGACTGCGCGTCCCCCACCGGCACCTCACATTTCGGCACGGCTCCAACCAAAGGAAACCGAGCCGCTCGGAGCCCACTCCAGCCCTAAAGGTGGGACCTTAGAGACCGTCTCCGCGCTTCACTGACTAGCACTGGGGCTCCCGCCAGCCGGGAAGCCGAAGGCTGGGCCCCGTTCTTCCCCGGCCGCCCCCACCCTGCCTCGCCTCCTTCATGGGCGCAGGAGCGTCGGGCACGTAGCGCGCGCTGACGTCAGCCCTCCCGCGGGCCCGTCCCTGCCCCCACCCCGCTGAGCGCCCGGAACGCCGAAACCCCCTGGAACGCCGCCAGCCTTCTAAATCGGGGCTGTTGCTGGGGCGCAGCGGCGCTTCTCATTGGCCGACTCCTGGGAGCCAATCACAAGCGCCAGCGCATGCCTCCTCTTCCCCCTTCTTCCCCCAAAGCAAGACTGGAGCGGGCGTCACGGAAACTTCCCTCCCGAGTAAACAGCCGCCCCCCCACCCCGCCCGCACCCGCCCGACCCCCCGGTGCAGGGCCTGCAGCCCCAGAGCTCCACCACGACCGTCTAAGACCCTGACTCCCCAACGGCCCCCGGCGGCCCTTACCTCTTTCCTGAGCGGGGGTTGGTCGGGCGCCGCGGGCCGCAGCGGGGCAAGGTCGGGGCTGGCTCCTTCGGTGCGGGTTGCCGCTGTAGGACTCGGGGCCTCCTGCGCTCTGCTCGGGCCCGTGGCCGGGCTCCTGCCGCCCTCCAGACTCGGCCGGTGCTGCTGGTACTGGTAGAAGCGGCTGGGCAGGTGCCCTGCGGGGCTGGCCCGCACCTTCTTCTTTCGCCGCTTCTTCGGCGCTGCCCGGGGGGTGCCTCCAGCCGCGGCGAGACTGCGGTTGGGCAGAGCTGGTGGAGCGCGAGGCTGGGGGGTCAGACAGGGGCCATCTCCCCCCAGGAAGTGAGGGAGGAAAAGGGTCGGGGGCAGTGCCCGGGGATCTGGGATCCGGGGTAAAGGCGGCGGAGCCGTGGTCACCATCGGGAGGGCCCCGAAGTAACCGCGGGAGGAAAAGCCAAGTGGCGCAAGGCGGCCACCCAGGACGAGCGGCTCCCGCTGCGGGACGGAGACGACGGTCATAGCCCTAGGAAACTTATCGCTCAGCAACGAGAACAGGAAAAGGTGAAGCCTGTGAAGACGGTAGCGGCGACGGATGCTGCTAGGAGAGCCAAAGAAGATCGCGAAACATAACTCGGGCGGTGGCGGCGCAGCAACAAATAGCCACAGCCCCAGCTCCGAGTGTTGTTATCGGAAGCTCCGCCCCGTGCCCGCCCACCTCCCTGGGAAAGCCCAATCAGAATGCGACGGTGCAGGCCACGCCCCCGCTCCGCCTCCGCCGCTTGGGGTAGACACACACAAACAACCAGCTTGCTGCAGCCTGGCACAAAGAGCGCGCACTGCGCACGCGCTGCCACTGGGCTCTTTCGGGAAAAGTCGGTCCCGGGAACAATGAAGTTGGGTTTCCGCCCCACCCTCCTAACCCCTCCCCAACACGCCCCCTCGCCTCGCCTGGCTAAAGAGTGGTGGGACTGAAATGTCCCGGGGGAGTTTGTTGATGGGGGTGAGGAAGGGAGGGGGCAGGAGGAGGGCGGCAGGAAGAACGGGGGCGGGGAAGCGGGACGACTCTGGCAAGGCCACGGTTGCCTCCTCCGCTGCTGACCTTGGGGAAGTATCCGTTTTATCTTCAGCCTAACGTAACAGCGTTATCATTTTAAAAAAAGATTTCTAAATACATTGTAGGGATTTCTTCCCTAGCAATCGTGAAGAAAATCAATCTACATTTAAATTATATCTACTGAAGTGTGGCTCACGATTCTTTCATTTACTTGGTTCAGCAACGCTGCTTATTAGTCCCGGTGATCAGAGTAAAACTCAAAGTGACTTACTGGTTGAATTAGCCCTTCAATGTATAAAAAGTTCTCTGTAAATCCATAAAGGGAAGTTGGAGTTTTTTCTGACTTCATACTTGAAGGATTGTGAAACTTTGAGATCGCAACATTGTGGCTGGTACTTGAGGAAGCAGCAAGTTGGCTTGTATATCCAAGGGAGAAAGTGAAACAGCTCTGCGACCTACTAAGTATTTTGTTAGCTGTGTGTGGCCAGAAATCTCTCTTGATCTCCCCGCACTGCTCACCCACAAAAAAGAATTGTGGCCATAATTTATCAAGTATTTATGTTCCAGGAACTGTTCTTTACATAAATTATCTCACTTTAACCTCACAACAACCCTTATGAATAGTACTAAGAAAAATAGATCAGACCTCAGCTCTGTGAGGTAGGGAGGCTCTGTGACTTCCTTTCCCTACCAACCCATGCCAGGGGCAATTGTTTAAAGGCATTTTGTTCCTGGTTAGCTGCCTGCGCATTATCTTTATGTTTCTGGAATTTAAGACATAGAGAACAATGTATAGTTTTTAAATGTACATTGGTAAACAATTAGGAGATGCCTCTTTTCCTTTAAAAACCTACTTGTAACTGTAGCTAATCCGAGTGTATATTCAGCGCAGCTTGAATCTATGGTCCTGGGTTGTAGTCCTCAATCTTGGCCTAATTTTGCCTAAGGTTCTTCTTTTTAGATGGACAGTACTGTATTTTATCTCCATTTTGCAGCTGGGGAAACTGAGGCTTATGGTAAAGGACTTGTCAAAGATCAAACTGTAAGCATCAGAATTTGATCTCCAGTCCAGGTACGGCAAGACCAAAGTTTTAACAACAGCTATACTACGTGCCACACTAGGTTCTATGTTTTTAGAAGACCACAATAATCACACTCATAGCCCCTACAGTAATTTTCGGCTTTGGTGTAGTAAGCAATTGGCGCCTCAAATGAAAACGTTTTATGTTTGATGGCAAATTTGGACAGATCCAATCACTTTATAAACTTTTTTTTTTTTTTTTTTTTTAGATGGGGCTTTTATTCTGAGACTCAGGTTGGAGTGCAGTGGCCTCCGGCCTCTGGGTGGTAGGTTTGCAAGCTGAGAGGGGATCTTAGGGCATGGGGTCACGAGGTTGACCAAGCGTGGTTACAAAGTCCAGTGGCCTTATCAGTTGGGGCAGGAATAAGGGAACAGTAGAGAATGTCTTAAAGTTAAGTAGAGACCAAAGGGGTTGATCATTTTCTTTCTCTTTTCATGGTCTTCTAGTTACTTTAGATTTTCCAGGAACTTCTCTGGAGTGTCTATGCAGGTCACAGAGGTTAACATGGCGTCCATGGGGTTGTCAGTCAGCCTAAAAGACCTTACACGGAGGTTACAGTGAACTGCAGTTGCGCCATTGCACTCCAGCCTGGGCAAAAAGAGCAAAACTCTGTCTCAAAAAAAAAAAAATCAAATAAATAAATAAATAAATAAATAAAAGATACAGATGATCAGCAGTTTGAGGGGCAGAGCTTCCACACCTTCTCTAGGTGCCCCACCCCCCTAACACTGCCACTTGGTTAGCAACCTGAAAGCTCATCAAATATTATTGATTGAGTTTTTATAGTGCTTAATGTCCAGCCCCAACCCTCCACACCTTTTCTGGATGTTAGTGAATGTAGCTGAAAGCTGCAACTCTCTAATCCTAAAATCACTTGGTCTTTCTAGTGACTGGCTCCACCCTGAGATTGTCTAAAGGCCTCCACCCAAAATTACCTTATTAGCATAAACTCAGGTGTTATAAAAGGGTACTTTATGAGTAAGAAAAGACACTCCTATCAGGAAATTCCAAGGGCTTCAAGGGGCTCTGACAGTAATGAAAGACAAAAGCCAAATATTACTATTATACCATTAGTATAGACTGGAAGCAGAGTAATATGGATAATGTCACTCCTGGGCTTTTATTTTTTATTTTATTTTATTTTTTAAGATAAAGTCTCATTCTGTCAGGCTGGAGTGCAGTGGAGCAATCTTGGCTCACTGCAACCTTCACCTCCTGGGTTTAAGTGATTCTCATGCCACAGCCTCCTGAGTAGCTGGGATTACAGGCTTTGGGCCACCACATCTGGCTAATTTTTGCATTTTTAGTAGGGATGGGTTTTTGCCATGTTAGTCAGGCTGACCTCAGGTGATCCACCTGCCTCAGCCTCCCAAAATGCTGGGATTACAGGCGTGAGCCATCATACCCAGCCACACTGCTGAGGTTTTTAAAAAACATAAAATTTGGCCAGACTCAGAGGCCCACACCCGTAATCCCAACACATTGGGAGGCCAGGGCGGGAGGATCACTTGAGCTCAGGAGTTTTGAGACGAGCCTAGGCAGCAAAGTGAGACCTTGTCTCTATTGAAAAAACAAACAAAAAAAACACACATTTCCTTTTAAGGTCATGAATTATAATGATTTTTAAATAAGAATTCTGATTTAATTATTACATGACGAAATTGTTTGAAATATTTTCTCCACTGTAAAAAGGATGGAATTTTTGTCCTTTCACTTTATGTCTCATGTCTTTTCCCCTTTTTCTCTTTTTATTTATTCCTACTGTCATGGTCAGCATCCTATTTCATCTCCCTTACATATTCTGAGTATGGATTGAAGCATAGTTCTTGCTCCACAGTGCTTTATGATTCTAGAGAATTATCACCTTTTTCATGATTTAAGCTCTTTGTAAAAACTGGAGACATCCAAGCCAGTCCTCTCTTGTAATTACTCTAAAGTCATCAAAAACATAATGCCATTTTGTGTGTGTGTGTAGTAGAATGCACTTTATAGAATATTGGCACATTTTTCTTGACTTACTAATGTACTTTTACTAATGTAATTCATGTTCTTAAGTATTCCAGAATACTTTTCTACATTGAAACAGAGAAGAGCAGAAGATCAGAAGAAAAGCAATTGGAAGCATTTTACAGTTTATCAAAATTTGAGTAAAATTACCTCTTTAAAAAAGAGTGATTTTAAAAAAGAGAGTGAGAGAGAGGCTGGGGACGGTGGCTCACGCCTGTAATCCCAGCACTTTGGGAGGCCCCGGGCTGTAAGATCTTTTAGGCTGACTAACGGCCCCATGGACGCAATGTTAACCTCTGTGAGCTGCATGGACACTCCAGATGAGTTCCTGGAAAATCTAAAGACCATGAAAGGAGAAAGAAATGATCAACCCCTGTGGTGCTTACTTAACTTTGAGACATTCTCTGTTGTTCCTGATTCCCGCCCTAACTGATAAGGCCATTGGACTTTGTAACCGACCTTGGTCAACCTCGTGACTCCACACCCTAGACCCTTCCCAGCTTGCAAACCTACGACCCCCTCCCAGCTTGCAAAAAACCACCCTAAACTCTAACTTTCTACTCCCCACCCCAAACCTATAAAACCAACTCCTATCCCACCACCCTATGTTGACACCTTTTTCGGCCTCAGCCCGCCGATACCCAGGTGAATAAGCAGCCATGTTGCTCACACAAAGCCTGTTTGCGGGGGTCTCTTCATTGAGTGCATGCATTTTAACAGAGGCAGGCAGATCACCTGAGGTTAGGAGTTCAAGACCAGCCTGGCCAAAATGGTAAAACCCTGTCTCCATTAAAAATACAAAAATTAGTTGGGTGTGGTGGCACGCACCCGTAATCTCAGCTACTCGGGAGCCTGAGGCAGGAGAATCGCTTAAACCTAGGAGGCAGAGGTTGCAGTGAGCCAAGCTCATGCCACTGCACTCCAGCAAGGGCGACAGAGTGAGACTCTGTGTCAAAAAAAGAAAGAGAGAGAGAGGGAGAGAGATCATTGTGTATATTATTTTTTCTTCATTGCAAGAATTAACTCAGGTTACCTAAAGTAATGGTTGTTTTAAGGATATGCACACATAGACATAAGGAAGACAAGAACATTGACCACATACCAGGCCTCATAGGATAGCAGGAAAGCCTTCATACCCAGAACTCATGGAAGGAACAAGAAATGATGTAATACCTGACCAACTTGAAATGACATTTGGAAACTCAAAATTGATTCGGGATCCAATACAGCCTTGACTACTAGGTTATTACTTCTTAGCAGATGTTTGTTGAGCCTTACTCTAAAAGACTCAATCATTGTTTGTTCTTTTTCTGTATTTCTGCTTCCAGTCTCACTACCGCCTGGCTTGCTGTTTACCGAAAGTTCAAATTCCAGAGAGAGGGAAGCTGATTGGTTCAGTATGGATTGGTCCAGACAGGATAATTGGACGGTTAGTCAATATTATCTACATTCAACAGAACTTTCTTACTAGAGCTGTCCTGGGTGGCTTCTGGCCAGGATGGTGAGGCACCTGTCTATAAGGAACCACTCAGGTCCGTTTTAGGAACTGTGGACACACAGGCATTGAGAGGACTGGCCAGGCCAATGTGGCAGTTTTAGGAGATGGAGGTTTTTTAGGAATGGAAGTAAGAATCCTAAGGCAACTCTAGGAATTTCTGAGTTCTCTTGGAAAACCGAATTCCTTCCCTCCCTCCCTCCTTCCCTCTCTTTCTTCCTTCCTTCCTTCCATTCCTACCTCTATCCTTCCCTCCCCCTCTTCTTCCTCTCTTCCTTCTCTTTTCCTTTTTTTTTTTTCAAAGATGGGGTTTCAGCATGATGGCCAGGCTGGTCTTGAACTCATTACCTCAGGTGATCCACCCACCTCAGCCTCCCAAAGTGCTAGGATTACAGGCATGAGCCACCATGCCCAGCCTCCTTTTTTTTATATGTAAAAATTTTTTTTTAAAGAGACAGGGTCTTGCTATGTTGCCCAGGCTGGAGTACAGTGGCTATTCACAGGCATGATCCCACTACTGATCAACACAGGAGTTTTGACCTGCTCTGTTTCCAGTATGGGCCGGTCCACCCCTCCTTAGGCAACCTGATGGTCCCCCGCTCCCAGGAGGTCACCGTATTGATGCCGAACTCAGTGTGGACACCCGATCGGCATAGCGCACTGCAGCTCAGAACTCCTGGGCTCAAGCGATCCTCCTACCTCAGCCTCCCGAGTAGCTGGGACTACAGGTACACGCCACCGCGCCTGGCCTCCTCCTCTTTTCTCCCCCTCTCTCCACCCCTCCCCTCTCCTTCCCTTCCCAAAAGGGACTCACCCTGTCACCCAGGCTGGAGTGCAGTGGCTCAATCATAGCTCACTGCAGCTTTGACCTCCTGGGTTTAAGTGATCCTCTCACCTCAGATTACCAAGTAACTGGGACTGTAGGCATGTGCCAACATGCCTGGCTAATTTCTAGTTTTAAAAAACTACAAAAACGTAGCTTATGTAGTTTTACAAAAAATCAGTGGGGTCTCGTTGTGCCCTGGCTAGTCTTGAACTCTGGCCTCAACTGATCTTCCTACCTTGGCCTCCCAAAGTGCTGGGATTACAGGTGTGAACCACCATGCCTGACCCAAAAACTGCATTTCTAGTAACACTGTCTCATTGATCTCTGGTGGAGCAACAACTGGCTAAAGCTGAGTAGAGGACACCCTCTTAAAATAAGACCTGTGCTCAGCCAGCTCATTTTGCTCCTTTACTTACCTGACTCTAGGCAAAAAACTTGAAACTCCTAAAATACAGACTGGAGGCAGTGAGGCAAATGGTACTAACTCAGCTGTGGGCACTTGGGAACTTGGGCTAAGACAGTTCAGAGGAAATGGAAAGGTGGACATCAGAATAAAAACCAGAGACCTGGTAACTAGTGACATTGGTTAAGCTGGGAGACCAGACAGGGTAGGAAATATGAGGGTCAGGAGAGGCCAGAAAAAAAAAGAATAAAAGGGATGGCTCCCAGATTTCCAAATCTAGTTGACTTAGAGAGTAACAATAGCTTTGATTGGAATATGAAAACCAACAGGGCAATGCGGAGAGAAAATAAGATTATTTATTGTTTGTTTGTTTATTTATTTGAGACAGAGTCTTACTCTGTCACCCAGGCTGGAGTACAGTAGCACAGTCTCAGCTTGCTGCAGCCTCCGCCTCCCAGGTTCAAGCAATTCTCCTGCCTCAGCCTCCCGAGTAGCTGGGATTACAGGTGCCCACCCCCACACCCAGCTGATTTTTTTGTATTTTTAGTAGAGATGGGATTTCACCATGTTGGCCAGGCTGGTTTCAAACTTCTGATATCAAGTGATCTGCCCCCCTCAGCAGACTCGAGAGCTCTTTCAACTATGTGATAGTAAAAGGTTACAAAATGAACACTTATTTTGGAGAAATTCTTGTAGGTTTTTAGCCCAAAAGTGCTGGGATTACAGGTTTGAGCCACCGCGTCCAGCCATTATCTTGATTTTTTTTTTTTTTTTTTTTTTTGAGACGGAGTCTTGCTCTGTCACCCAAGCTGGAGTGCAGTGGCACAGTCTCGGTTCACTGCAAGCTCTGCCTACCCAGTTCAAGCATTTCTTCTATCTCGGCCTCCTGAGTAGCCAGGACTACAGGAGCCTGCAACCATACCAGCTAATTTTCAGTAGAGATGAGGTTTCACCATGTTGATCAGGCTGGTCTCAAATTACTGGCCTCAAGTGATCCACCCGCCTCAGCTTCCCAAAGTATTGGGATTACAGCATTTGAGCCACCATGCCCAGCCGATTATCTTGGTCTAATAAGTTTTTTTTTTTTTCCTCCCTCCCTTCCTTCCTTTTTTCTTTTGAAACAAGGTGTCACTGTGTCACCCAGGCTGGAGTGCAGTGGTGTGTCCATGGCTCACCGCAGCCCTGACTTCCCTGGCTCAAGCAATCCTGCCACCTCAGTCTCCAGGTAGCTGGGACTATAGGCTCATGCCACCATGCCAGGCTAATTTTTTATTTTTTGTAGAGACAAGGTCTGGCTACGTTGTTCAGGTGGCTCTTAAACTCCTGGGCTCAAGTGATCCTCCCACCACGTCCTCCCAAAGTGCTGGGATCACAGGTGTAAGCCACTGTGCCGAGCCAGGTTTTATTTTTCATGTTCTTCACTTTAAAGGGCCACGACGCTGGGTGCAGTGGGTTCACACTTGTAATCGTAACACTTTGGGAGGCTGAGGCAGGAGGAGGATCACTTGAGGCTGGGAATTTGAGTCCAGCCTGGGCAACATAGGGAGACTCTGTCTCTACAAAAAATTTAAATAATTAGCTGGCTGGCACACGCCTGTAGTCCCAGCTACTCAGGAGGCTGAGGTGGAAGGATTGTTTCAGCCTGGGAGGCTGAGGCTGCAGTAAGCCATGATGGCATCACTTCGCTTCAGCCTGGGCAACAGACTGACTCTGTCCCCTCAAAAAGAAAAAAACTCCTAATGGATTGAAATGTTTATGTTTTGTCTCTTAAACCCAAAAGAATCCCCAAACAACTAAGTTACTTTTTAGTTGCCTATGAACCATTTATACGAAAAGTGTTCCAACTCTTGTGCAAGATATGGAAATCTATTTATTTAATCATTCTAGTTATCCTTAGTTATTTCACTTGACGTCTCCAGAATGGGAGTAAAATTATTTTCAAGAAGTTTAAAATAAATTAAGGAAGATGGACTGAAACATACCCTGCCAAATCTCATTTACTTTTCAGGCCCCAGGACGGTCAGTTCGTTCCTGTCCTTCTAGACAGCTAAAATTCCATAAGGAAAATAGCATATTTCATTTTTAAACAATACTGCAGTGCTCCAAGTTTTACAGTATTTGAGTTTAAAGTGATATGATAGAATATAATTTCAGTCTGTAGAACTCTTTCAACTATGTGATAGTAAAAGGTTACAAAATGAACACCTGTTTTGAAGAGATGCTTGTAGTTTTTTAGCCTAAGTGAGACTGTATAGAGAGTTTTCTGCCAATTCATACTAAGAACATTTTCATGTCCTTATAACATCCAGAAAAATTTAGGATTTGTGCAAAACAATCAAATTGACATTGCTTGAGTTATCTTTTTTTTTTTTTGAAACAGGGTCTCACTCTGTCACCAGGCTGGAGTGCAGTGGTGTGATTTTGGTTCACTGCAACTTCTGCCTCCCAGGTTCCAGTGATTATCTCACCTCAGCCTCCAAGTAGCTGAGACTACAGGTGTGCACCATCATGCCCAGCTAATTTTTGTATTTTTAGTAAAGACGGGGTTTCACCCTGTTGGCCAGGCTGGTCTTGAACTCCTGGCCTCAAGTAATCTGCCTGTCTTGACCTCCCAAAGTCCTGGGATTACAGGCGTGAGCCACCACACTCAGCGAGTTATCTTTCTCATGTTTTAATTTCATCCTTAAAAATTTAAAGTTTGTTACTTGGTATACTCTCAGGACAAATTAAAAAAATAAGATAAAATAAATAAAAATTAAAGTTTGTGCAAGAAGACAAGGCTGACATTCCCTAAATTAAATCATTTTTAAAATTCCTGAACACACAGAGAAAGACCGTAAGTATGTTTGCATTTCAGAGCTAAAGAACAGGCACAGTCACCTTCACAGGAAAGCTCAGGATGAACCTGTGTGGTTGATATTCTGCCAAGTTTTAGTTGAGACATTGATTATGATTCACAGCCAAATATGACTCATTGCTATAAATGCTATATCTGAAATGATGTCATTAGCTTTTTGAGTTTTAGGGGAGAGAAGAGGGTGATATTTCAGCCTAACTACTAAATTAACATATTACAGTTATTCTTAACATATACAAGTGCATATGATGTGATTAGTTTAAATATTGACACTCATATTCCTTTAATTTCTAATGTTCTTTAAGATATAGTCCAGCCAGAGGATCACTTGAGCTAGGAGTCTGAGACCAGCCTGGGAGACATGGTGAGACCCCCACCTCTGCAAAGAATGAAAAATTAGCTGGGCACAGAGGTATGGGCCTGTAGTCCCAGATACTCAGGAGGCTGGGGCGGGAGGATCACTTGAGCCCGGGAGGTTGAGGCTGCAGTGATTCATGATTGTGCCACTGCACTCTAGCCTGAGTGACAAAGTGAAACCCTGTCTCAAAATAAATGAATATATATATGTATATACAGCCCAGCCAGATAGATCATCCATAGGGAAGCCCACAAGCCAATGAACTGTAGGGTCCAAGGGAAAACTCCCTCTTTGCCCTCTGAAGGTTTGCCAAAAAATCGGCTCATGAAAGACACTAATTGGAGAAAAGGCATAGAAATTTTACCTGGGGAGAACCACGAAGTGATTACTTACCCCGGAGAGGAGTTTAGAAGTTGATATACCATCCTGGAAAAACGATTGTGGGAAGGCGAAGAAGCAGCATTCTTTCAGGGAATTAGTAGACAGAATGAATGACAGGGGAACAGAGCTTAATTTATACATTCGCTCCTGAAAGGGTCTCTTCAGATGTGGTTACATTCTTGGTCTTACAGGAAGAATAAGAAAAAAAATTGTTCCTCTGCAGGCACTTTCTCACAAAAATTAAAAAGTAAAAGGAAAAAAGAGGAAAGAAGAATAAATAAATAAGTAATTGTTCCTTTTGGTGGGTCTGGATCTTAGGCAGAAGAAGGAACTTCAGCTTGGTCCAGCACTTTAGGAGAGATGTGGGGAGTGTGGTCAGAGAAACCTTGCAGCTTCTTCCGTTCAGCACATCAAAGCACTATATTTTGGGGTATTGGTTTCTGAGCCCCAACAAACTCAGAGCATACAATCGGCCTCTTATTGCTGTATCTTAAAATGCAAGCAATCAGGCAAGGATCACTTAATTATTGAGGATCAAACCACGTATATAATTAAACAGGAATAAAAGGAACCTTAGGACATTAAGACAGCAGAAGAAAAAAATGTTTAAAGCCCCTGTAATTAATAGCCTCACTGTGTTAGGAATATAGTGCACCCATGAAACAAAAACAAGATGCTATAACAAGAAAATTTAAAAACTTGCTGGGATCGCAGGCGTGAACCACCACACCCGGTCAAGAATCTGAGCCTAGCGCAATTGATAAAATTGTGAGCAAATAAAGTGGTTCCTCTCTATATCTCTTTTGTCTTCTTCAAGGTTGTTATTTTGAGCTATTATGTTTTGGGGTAGTTTGTTGTGCAGTAATAGATAAGAGAGTCACTTCAAGAAAACGTCTCTGGCTGGGCACAGTGGCTTGTGCCACGTGGGAGGCTGAGGGAGGAGGATCACTTGAGTTGAGGAGTTCAAGACCAGCTTGGGCAACACAGGGAGACCTCTGTCTCTACAAAAAATAAAAATTACCTAGGTGTGGTGGCATGCACCTCTAGTCCCAGCTTCTGAGGAGGCTCAGGTGGGAGGATTGCTCGAGCCTAAGAGGTCAAGGCTAGAGTGAGCCATTATCACATCACTGCTCTCCAGGCTGGATGACAGAGCAAGACCCTATCAAAAAAAAAAGGAAGAAAGGAAGAAAGAAAAAGGAAAGAAGAAAGAAAGGAAGGAAAAAAGAAAAGAAAGAAAGAAAGAAAAAAGAAAAGAAAAAGAGAGACAAAAAATTAAAATCTTAGTTTTTGAGACAGGGTCTCACTCTGTTCCTCAAGTTGGAGTGTGGTGGCACAATCACAGCTCACTGTAGCCTCAACCTCCCCGGCTCAAGTGATCCTCCCACCTCAGCCTCCCAAGTAGCTGGGACTGCAGGAGTGCACCATCATGTCTGGCTATTTTTTTTTTTTTTTTTTTTTTTAAAAGACAGGGTTTCACCATGTTGGTCAGGCTGGTCTTGAACTCCTGACCTCAGGTGATCCACCCGCCTTGACCTCCAAAGTGCTTGAATTACAGGCATGAGCCACCATGCCCCACCCCGGCTAATTTTTTTAACAAAACATTTGTATGGATGGGATCGCCTCATGTTGCCCAGGCTGATTTCAGACAGCTAGACTCAAGTGATGCTTCCATCCTGGCCTCCCAAAGTGCTGAGATTACAGGTGTGAGCCACCACTCGATCCACAGTCCTTCTAAGGAAAAAAAGAGGTCACACACAAAGCATCAGAATTGGAATAGTATCTGAAATCTCAGTTGGAAGGTAGAGGACAATGAACAATGACTTCAAAATTTCAAGGGTAAATTAATTCCAACTTAGGAGTCTGTTTCCTACCAAACTGTCAATCAGACATAAGAGTAGAATAAAGATCTTCCAAACACATAACACCTCAAGAAATGTATTCCCCATGCAGTCTTTTTCAGGATGCTACTGGAAAAAGTGCTTCATTGAAGAGAGTAAACCAAGAAAGAATAAGGCATGGGATCTAGGACGCATGAGAGCTCACTCGGGAGAAGAGTGAAAGGAATTTCCAGGCAGAGGATGAGAAGGAGTCTCCCTGTGGCATCTGTACAAGAGGGTCAGAGAGCGACTAGCCCAGCCTGTAGCAGGAGGACAGATGAGTCCCGGGGCAAGTGGAAGATTTCAAAGAACAAGATAAAATTGCTGGAATTCTCAATATGTTTGCAGAACTTGAGAAGAGATGTACGCTTCTGGCAGAGACCTTGGGGATGAATAAGTGCCAGGTAAATAAAAAATGAGGTCAAAGAGTGTAGGAGAGCAAGAGCTCACCTCCAGTTCCTCTGCTGGTCTTAAGTTTCTTCAGCTGGTTCTAGAAACCAAATTGACACCACGCAGATTAACAAGAAAAAATCATACAAATTCATTAGTTTTGTTTTGTTTTGAGACAGAGTTGCCTTCTAGCACCCAGGCTGGAGTGCAGCGGTGCAATCTGAGCTCACTGCAACCTCCATCTCCCAGGTTCAAGTAATTCTCCTGCCTCAGCCTCCCAAGTAGCTGAGACTACATGCGTGCATCATCATACTCAGCTAATTTTTTGATTTTTAGTAGAGATGAGGTTTCACCACGTTGGCCAGGCTGGTCTCAAACTACGGACCTCAAGTAACCTGCCCTCCTTGGCCTCTCACAGTGCTGGGATTACAGGTGTGAGCCACTGCACCCGGCCCAAATTCATTAGTTTTATACATGAGGATCTTCACAAGAGAGTCAAGTCCAAAGAAATGGCCAAAGCAATCTGCTTTTATACTTTTGGGACAAAGAATGATAAATCTGAGAAGAAAGCACAGGACAAAGGCGACCTGGCTAGGAGCAATACATTTGGAGGGGTGTCGCTAGGAGGTATATGGAAGATAAGGGTGATTTCCATAAGTACATTTGTCAGGTACATTGATTCCCACTCTGAGATGACGGGTCTTTTCTGAGCCTGGTGCAGGGAGAGTGACCCTCCCAGAGGAATGTTGATGGCTTGCTGCATGCAGGAGAAGGCGGGTCAGCTTGCCCTTTCTTCTTAAAAGTTTTCAACTCAAAATAATCAAATTACCAATTTGGTATGTTTTGGGATGGCGTATCATTCACTCCTTCAAGCAAATGTAAAGCACTTATTAATAGCAACAAAAAAATGAAGAGAAAAAGTATAAGAAATTGTCTTCATAGCACAACTCATTATACTTGTAAACATAAATATCAATAGAATCCAAACTTACGACACAACTGTATTAGGAGGATGGGGAAAGAGAATGTATGTATATGTTTAAATGTCTTTAGATGATATTCTGAGTAATAATAGAGCTAAAAACCTCATCTTCATACTACTATAAAGTCATCAGTTTATATCTAAAACCAAAACATAAAAAATATAGCACTATACGAGCAGGGTGCAGTGGCTCATGCCTGTTATCCCAGCACTTTGGGAGACTGAGGTGGGCAGATCACCTGAGGTCAGGAGTTTCAGACCAGCCCGGCTAACATGGTAAAATCCCATCTCTACTAAAAGTACAAAAAAAAATTAGGTGGGCTGGCAGCTGCATCCCCCCATAATCCCAGCACTTTGGGAAGCCAAGGCGGGTGGATCACTTGAGGTCAGGAGTTTGAGACCAGCCTGACCAACATGGTGAAACCCCGTCTCTATTAAAATAAAAAATTAGCCAGATGTGGTGGCAGGCACCTGTAATCCCAGCTACTCAGGAGGCTGAGGCAGGAGAATCACTTGAACCCGGGAGGCAGAGGTTGCTGTGAGCTGAGATGGAGCCATTGCATGTCAGCCTGGGCAACAGAGCAAGACTCTGTCTCAAAAAAAAAAAAAAATACACACACACACACACACACACATA